>CAUZXS010006092.1:0-61122 GCA_963585895.1 Sepioteuthis lessoniana
TTTGAATTTTTAACATCCAGCAGTCCTGGACTTTAACTAAGTTAAAACTTAAGATAAAAAAAAAAAGAATTTTTTTTTTTTTTTTTTATTACTACCGCGTACACATGGGAAGCAGCATGCTGTACGTGTGAGTCTTGCGGCTTAACGCTCAAGATTGCCAGTTCGATCGGGGAACTACTGCTGCTCATCTATAAGAGTGGCTTCTATAGATGAGAACAAAAACAGCCATCGAAAGATAACCATGACTAGTACTCAAACCAGATCCATAAACCGCATCGCTCTTCGCAGCGGGGTAAAAAAGGGGCGTCGTCCTGCTGAGGTTGGAGCCCTGCCTCGGTCTGTTCGAAAAATCAGCTACAGAGCTCAAACACAAACATAAACTACTAAAATGCAAACAAACAATACAGATAGCGACATTTAACGTGAGAACCCTAAATAGAATAGGTCAACTAGCAGAGCTAACTGCATCAGCCGTAGAACATAAGATAGATATAATTTGCATACAAGAGCACCGATACACGCACACCGAAGATATCAAGTATCACGAAACTGGAAATGGATGGATGCTGGTGACTGTATCGGCATGGAAAAACTCTGTCAATGCATCGGTAGGAGGGGGTGGGAATACTTCTAGGACCGAGAGCGTTAAAAACACTGAACAGCATTGAGAGAATACAACCTAGGATGATGGCCGCAACGTTTAATGGCAACCCCAAAGCAACAATTATCTCCTGCTACAGCCCTACCAATGTTAGCGAAGAAACGAAATAGCCACCTTCTACGAAGATCTATCCTCCCTAGTACGTAGCATTCCGAAACACAACCTGCTAGTCATTGGTGGAGATATGAATGCACAAATCGGGAAAAACAGACACAACAAATACAGCCTACACTACACGTCTAACAGGAATGGACAGCATTTAATAGATTTCATGATAGAAAATAGATTAACCTACCTCAATACAAACTTTCAAAAAAGGGAGGGGAAATTATGGACCTACACATACGCAAATAAGAGTAAAGCACAGATAGACTACGTCCTTATAAACAGGAAATGGAGAAACAGAGCGATGAATTGCGAGGCATACTCCTCCTTCGAGGGTGTGTCCTCCGATCATCGAATAGTTACGGCCAAAGTACGACTAAGCCTAAGAAAAAACGCCACACGTAAAGCCACGACCAAGCACTATGACTGGGCCCTACTCAACAACAGAGATATTAGAGACAAATATGCATTAGAATTAAGAAACAGATTCGAAGCACTACAAGAGAAGGTAGAAATAGGCACCCCAAATGACGAATATGAAAATTTTGTAGAAGCGCACCTGGAGGCGGCAGAAAAGTGTATTCCAACAAAACCTAGAACTAAATATAGAGTCCCTTGGGAAACGCTAGCGGCTAGAGAAAAACGTGCACTTGTGAAGACTGCCTCCAAAAACTATCAACAGAACCCAACAAATACAAATGCACGAGAACTAGAAAAGGCGCAACATCAATTAACAGGAATATACCTAAAAGAACAGGCAGAATACGTACAAAATCAGATAGATAAGATTAGAGACTCGGTGGAAGATAGGCAATCCAGGATAGCCTGGCAAACAATAAACGAAGTAAGTGGAAGAAAGAGCACAGCCAAAGCAAAATTGAAAGCTGCAAGCCAACAAGAAAGAATAAAACTGTGGGAACAGCATTTCAAAAATCTACTAGGAAACCCACCGGAAATAACGGATGAACCGATCACCAGAATTATTAGTAAGCAATTAGACGTAAAACTAGGTCCTTTCACCAAAGAAGAACTCGACACGGTTCTCAGAAGAATTAAAAATAGGAAAGCGGCGGGGCTAGACGAGATCCCCCCAGAAGTGTGGAAGACGAGACAATTCGACGATATACTGCTCCGGCAATGCAACGCAGTCTATAGTCAAAATAGGATAGAACGATGGACGAAGGGATGCATCCTTCCATTCCCTAAAAAAGGCGACCTCGGACTAGCCAAGAACTACCGAGGGATAACACTTACATCCATAGCAGCCAAAATCTACAATGCCCTACTACGAAACCGCATAGAACCCAAAATGGAAAACATCCTTAGGAAAAACCAAAATGGCTTCCGGAGAAATAGATCCACAACCTCACAAATACTGACCATCCGTAGAATCCTGGAAGGCGTTCGGGCAAAAAACTTACAGGCGACATTACTATTTGTCGACTTTACCAAGGCCTTCGATTCCATACACAGAGGGAAGATGGAGCAAATCCTACTAGCTTACGGCCTACCAAAAGAAACCGTAGCAGCGATAATGATTCTCTACAGAAACACCAAAGTAAAAGTACGTTCACCAGATGGAGACACGGAATACTTCGACATTGTTGCAGGAGTACTACAAGGAGACACACTAGCCCCGTACCTCTTTATCATCTGTCTAGACTATGTGCTTAGGACTTCGATCGACAAAATCAGAGAAAATGGCTTTGAGCTGACTAAGAGAAGAAGCAAAAGGTACCCCGCAAAAACAATCACGGACGCCGACTACGCTGATGACTTGGCGTTACTAGCGAATACGCCTAATCAAGCAGAGACACTACTACATAGTCTGGAACGAGCTGCAGCTGGCATTGGCCTACATGTCAATGCAAACAAAACCGAATATATGTGTTACAACCAAACAGGCAACATTGCCACACTAGACGGAGCCTCTCTGAAACTAGTCGACAAATTCACCTACCTAGGAAGCAGCGTCTCATCAACCGAGAAGGACATCGACACACGACTGACGAAGGCATGGACAGCTATCGATAGGCTCTCGATCATATGGAAGTCGGACCTAACAGATAAAATGAAACGCAGTTTCTTCCAGGCAGCGGTTGTGTCGATACTGCTATATGGATGCACCACATGGACGCTTACGAAGCGGCTGGAGAGGAGGCTGGACGGAAATTACACAAGAATGTTGAGAGCAGTATTAAACAAGTCCTGGCGACAACACCCCACGAGACTCCAACTATACGGACACTTGCCCCCCATCACAAAAACTATACAAGTTCGACGAACCAGACACGCGGGACACTGCTGGAGAAGCAAGGACGAGCTCATAAGCGATGTACTCCTGTGGACCCCCACTCATGGATGTGCAAGTGTGGGACGACCAGCACGAACTTACATACAGCAGCTATGTGAGGACACGGGTTGTAATCCTGAAGACCTGCCGGAGGCGATGAGTGATAGGGAGAAATGGCGAGAGACGGTCAGGGATATCCGCGCAGACGGCGCGACATGATGATGATGATATATATATATATAAGTTTGCTTTTATATGTATATATATATATATATATATATATATATATATATATATATATATATATAAGTTTGCTTTTATATATATATATATATATATATATATATATATATATAATAAGTTTGCTTTTATATATATATATATATATATATATATATATATATATATATATATATATATAAGTTTGCTTTTATATATATATATATATGTTTGCTTTTATATATATATATATATATATATATATATATATATATATGTTTGCTTTTTATATATATATATATATATATTATGTTTGCTTTTATATATATATATATATATGTTTGCTTTTTTATATATATATATATATATGTTTGCTTTTTTATATATATATATATATATATATATATGTTTGCTTTTTTATATATATATATATATATATATATAAGTTTGCTTTTATATATATATATATATATATGTTTGCTTTTATATATATATATATATATATATATATATATATATATATATATATATATGTTTGCTTTTTTATATATATATATATATATATATATATATATATATATATATATATATATATATATATATATATATGTTTGCTTTTATATATATATATATATGTTTGCTTTTATATATATATATATATGTTTGCTTTTATATATATATATATATATATATAAGTTTGCTTTTATATATATATATATATATATATATATATATATATATATATATATATATATATATATATATAAAGTTTGCTTTTATATTTATATATATATATAATGAAATCTTTCTGATAAGATTTTTTTTTAGATTGAAATAAATTTTATCAATGACTATGAGAACATTTTGAAAGTTCTCAGCTCACATAAAAAATAAATAAATAAACTGAAGTTGTAAAAATTTCATTTGGAAATGAATCTTCATTCATTTGTGAGGAGATGGGTAAAATTTTGTGCCCAAAATAACGATAAACTTTTTTTGTTAATAATTTTCCTTTAGTCAAAACTTTGTACAAAATGAGGATTAGAAAAAAGCATCCTTTAAGTCTGCAAAAGATTAAGATTAATTTTGTAACCCTCAACCTTGATTGGTTGAGAAATCTTTCACATGATGGGGGTGGGTTGCTGACTGAATCGGCTTGAATCCTTCTTGATTCCACTTTTGTCAATAAATAAGTTTCTTGAATAGGATTCAACAACAATGTGGGAGAGAAGTGTGGAGAACTTGTAGTTCTTTGGAAGTTAACTTCAAGAAAAAAATTTTTGAGGGTTGCTTCTCTACAAGTCAGGAAGACAGTCCCAACAAATTGGTAGATTGTCATCATCTGTAAATGAAAAAAACCCCAAAAAACTGTTGCATGATCATGAATAAAAGAATAATCAACACACAAAACCATTGTAATCAATTTTATTTCATTGTTTTTTTATTTGGAGATAATACATTTTACATAGATTTTTGCATTTGCAATGTTCTTTTACTTGATGTCCAGCCAGCAGCAGATTTTCCTGGTATTTGAATATATTTGTATTAAATCATCATATGTGGATGAAATATCATGATAGAACATAGCTAAATAAATTCTTTCAGATGTGATATTTCCTTGATTTGTCTTGTTGGGTTGACATCAGGAAGACAAACAAAATTCTTGCTATCTTTTATCTTCATGATTGGGCATGTGATCTTCATTACAATTTCCTTTATTTTATTTTTTTAAACATTGCTTTGTTTGATTAGTTTACCCTTGTTAAGAAATACAACTACTTAATATTATGGTTTTTAATATGAGGTACAATGTTGTATATTTTGCATATCTAAAATTTCTATATTCTTCAAAGTATAGTCTTGGAGAGAGGTACCTTATAATAGACTTCCTTTTTATTTCCATAATTTTAGATTGGAAAAAATTAATTCATGAACAGACAATAAAATAAATCAAATGAATGTTTACATTTTCAAAAGTCAAGAATGTGTCTACCATAAAATATTTTTTATTAACTTAAATGATTCTGATTTAATTTTTAGAATAGAATTTTAAAAAAAGATAAATAAAATCTGATCATTATTTTCTAATCTGAAAATTAAAAGCCTGAAAATATTGCAAACAAAAGTGATATGACAAAGTTGACATTTCCATCCATGAAAAGTTATTTTCTAACTTCATGATTTTCCATCTTTAAATAATCCAGATGATTTCTTTAGATTTAAAATCTGTTCTTTTATGAAATATAATTTTTAAGACAGAACTGATTATTTTTTTTTATCTAAAAAAAAAATAGCAATGTTTTTTTTTTTTTATATATAATTTATATAATTTTTTTTTTATTAGGAAATGCTAAACATAATCTATATTGCATATCTATACATTATATATTTATTACTAAAGTTGTAAAAAATTTGTTTAAAAATTTTTAAAACATAAAACAACAAACATGAATTATAGCTTAATGTACTTCAAATTAAGATTCATAAATTCTGATTTTATTTTAAAATAATTTTCATTTTTAAAATCATAACATGGCTGGAACAATAATTAACATTTTTTAATAGATTGTTTTGTTTTTACATTTGGTAAACTTGTTTTGTTTTTCTGATTTTTTTTTTTTTTTTTTTTTTTTTTTATGTTCATCCTATTAAACAAAATAGGACAATGAATATAGAATTTTCTGCCATATAAAATGCATTAAAAAAACCCAAACTCTTTGAATATTCATGCTGCATTTTATACTCCAATATTTATAACATCAAGAAAATGTACATGGTAATTCAAGTATAAACAGTTTGGTAATGAGGTTCAATGCATAAGTCTGTACTAATTCAACAATGTTGTAGCTTGTAAGTTTGCTTGTAAATTCCATGCAAGTTAATACCCTGTTGACAAGGCTTAGAATACTCTGTATCCTCCGCAGTGTGTGTAAGGGGTCCTGGGTATGACACTTAATTGCATATAATAGACTCCAGTTCTGGAGCTCTAGGGAATGTGGAGTACCCCTTCATTGCTATTACTCGTAGGTCCACTTTAACCTGTTAGGATCCTATCTATAGGTTAAATAAAACTTTCTAATCATTTACTAAACTGGAAACCATTTAACTGTGTACAAACAAATCAGTGTAGTATATATTGCAAGATTTGTCATTAAATGACCTATGGGATTGATATGCTATAAAACACAACTAACAACCATGTATGGGTCAAATAGAAATATTTAATCATTTTTAATACTTGAAACCATTTAACTGTGTGTGAACAAAAGAGCTCTGGCTTGTTTAAAAATTGTTACCAATAAACTATTCATTTATAAATCATATATATATATATATATATATATATATATATATACATAAACAGAATTTTGCATTAAATAACCTACAAAAGTTGATATGCTGTAAAACAATCATTTTCCTATTTGTAGTATATGTATAATCTTTATTTGTTCTCCGTCCCACCATTGGACAAGTACGGCACAAGGCCTTTTTTAAGTGGGTCCGGACGCAGGGCCGCAGCCTACACGAGTCCGGCAAAATCCAAAAATACCTTTGGCTCCCAATGGGGGTGTCCCAGACGCCAGGAAATAAACAAAAAGCAATGGCACAATAGATGTGTATATGTATAATATAATTGTAGTGATCCTGTCTATTGTAATAAAGCTGTATTGGACTATCCCACTTCTTGTGCGAGGGGTGGTCTGATATAGTCTATCTTCCTCCTTTCCACTATTTTGATGTATGTGTGTTTCAAACAGTTTTGTAGAATATGTATATTTCTATTCTACTTCATCAAAGAAGATTAATGTTGTTCTTGTCAAATAAATGATGATTCTATTTTCCCTTTTTGAAAATGTTTGATCACATTCACAAAATGGGAAATAGTTGTTTTTGTTTTTTTAAATTGTTATATCCCATATTGCACACCAGGTGACAACTTATTTTTTTGTCTTTCTCAGGTTACATTTTGATTCTGTTACTTTATACACTCTTCCCCGTGAGACCAGATTATCCTTCACTCTTAGAGGAATTCCCATCACCAGTGGAACTTCAGACAATACAGTATCCTCTACTCCTGTGGTTTTAGCTGGAGCTACTATCCAACTATTCAACTATAAAGGGTAAGCAAGTTTTTGTTTCACCTATGAAAACTGGACACACTTCTTCATAATAGTTAAAAAATGATAATAATGTTAAAATTAAAATCTTAGCTCACTTTATTATTTTCCTAATATTTTTGTTGTAATATACTCTTTATATTTTATGATTCATTTCTCCAAATTTTGATGATAGTAATTTTACAAACAATATAGTCAGTCAGTTTACTCTTGTAATCCATTCTGAGCACTAAAAATGCGTTTCTGGAATTCTCAACTTCTATGGAAGAATGAGGAAACCAGCTGCTTGAATTCTTCCTTTCTTATGAAGGTGGGAGAGCCCAGAGATGTATTGGAGGATTCACTGGCTGAATATATTATAAAAGCCTCAAAAGTTAGCCATTATAATTCGTTTAATAACAGATTATAATGTTGTGTTGTTACCTAGCCTTATCCATTTGATTGATACTGGCTGGGTTACCTGGGTAAAGTAGTATGATGTTGAGAGACCCAAAACTCCTAAGTATCCCAGGATTACATCACTGATGATGTGGCCAGGATCATCAGCATCCCAATGTATTTCTCAATATTGCCAGCTATAATCATTATAATTAAAATCAGTTATAACCTTAATATATTGTCAATAGTAAACATTGATTTCTGTGGATACGATTAATTACCACCATTTTTAATTCTAAATACAGAATTATCAATCATAAATATTATTACCAATTTCTGATAAACTCAACCACTTCATATAAACAGTAACTATTGCTGCTAGTTGTCATCTTTAATCTTTATTAATAGAGTGTTTATTACATAATCAGAGTGACTAGTTACCAAGTGTAATTTTTATCAGTGATTATTTTCAGTATATATATATGTATTTGTTTGTTTAAATCTATTGAAATTGTAAAACCTTTGCAGAGAATTAGTCCAAGGGAGTCAGTTAGTTCCGATGAGGATGGGTACAGCTGCTGATCCATTAGGCCCTACTTCATCAACAATTTTGTCAGACACAGTTTTTTTGCAAGTAAGTATTAAGGGCAAATTTTTCTTTTATAAATACTAAGCAAAAGTTTTGGAGAAAGAATTAAATGATAAATATCAAAATTTGTTTTTGATATGAATCTCCCTCCCTCTCCCAACTTTTTGATGTATATTTTTTCTTATGTACAAAGAATTGTGCATATACCATAGTTGAGATATATATATATATATATACACAAATGCACACACCATATTTTTAGAAATATATTTTTTTTTATGATCAAAGAATTGTGCTTAACTCACAATCAAACTAATATTCTAATTTTTTAAAATTCAAACTAGAACTGATATTTACCGGTTTGCTAAGTGAAATGTTTTTATTTTTCCAGATAAACCTTCCAGATTTTGGGAAAATCATCATATTTCCAGAGCCACCTGTAGCATTTCCAAGGTTTGTTCACTCTCTATATCAGATTACAATTATTTTATGAATTTACCAGAATTATTTTAGGATCTTATAGCAAAATTCCCTAATAAAAAGTTTACTTTTATAATCTTTATAAACAATATTTCTTCTCTATGTATATGTGTGTGTATATAGAATTTTAAAAGAAAAACTTTAAAATAATGTTGTTAGTATTTGTGAAATATTTAACTCTTTGTCTAAATTTTTTTTTTTCCTTTTTTCTTTTCAATCTAAAAAAAAAATTGAAATTTACCTTATATTCCTAATAGGAATATAAAATCATTATTTTTTTTACTCGTGTGTTCAGAAAAGAAACAAATATAATTCTTAAGTTAGTCATAAAGCATTGTCACACAAATTGTTTATAGTGGCTGCTGTTCTAAACAAGTTCATTAGATTTTAGGCAATCATTTAGGGCTAAATACGTAATGAACAACTATTATGAAAACAATTTTTTGTTTTCATTGAGTTTCCATATAATTGCATCTGTTTTGAATAGTTGTTTGTTTGCTTAACTTTGTAGTATAATCTGATCTTCTCCCACCAAAAAAAGAAAATCAAATACCTGATTTTGGATATTGTTCATCTGGTTAAAAAAAATAAATCCATGCCTATTTTTTTTTTCTTGGAGGAGATAAAAACAAAAGCATTAAAATAAAAAGGTGTGCATTGCCAATTTTGGCACATGTCCCAGTTAAAAAAAGAATTTTTTTATTTTTAAATTTTGTTTTTAAGATGAGTTTTTAAACATTATTGCAGTTCATATCCTGATTAGATTTCAGATTAGTCCCCCCCCTCACTTCTTATTATTTATATTTTGTAGTTTTATATGAACGCAAGAATGAAACTGAACTTAAGAGTATTTAATCAGTTGGTCACAAGAAACTAATTGAAAAAGACTTGACTAGGAATTCAATATCCATTATATTTTCTACTTCCAATAAAATTTACTTGGATCCAAGGGAATTAATATTTTCAAAAAAGTGCTTTTTTAATTAAGCATCAACTTAAATTCAATCTTCTGTTTAATGTTGAAATTTAAGATTGCACATAACAACACAGCCATATTTTAAAAAACATTTCTGCTTAATCCATAGAACCCTGAGCCTCTCATAACCATAGGGGCTTCTCACCTTGGACTCCTAGCTTGAAAAAATAGCTGAAACTGTAAAATATTGTAATCTATTATTTACAAGCAGTAAAATTACAGGTTACAGCATTCTATAGATAATTTAGGATATATTAAAAAATAAAACTATATATAAAATATGAAATTGCAAATATTTAATAGCAATAACGATGTAGAAGTAAAGAATCCACTGCTAAAATTCCAGTCAACTGGGTTTATGTGCTTCTAATTAGTGGTACAAAAATTGGCCACTTGGGTTCAAAGGGTAAAGCTATAGAAAATAAATGATTTAAAAAAAAACAAACAAACATTTCTAAGTCTACCTAGAAGCATATTCAGGATTTACTTTTGGATGGCTTTGATATATGGTTAACATAAAATGTTTTATCTTTATATATTTTCTTTTCTGATCATTTTTAATTAACTGCTACACTCATACATGATTGATGAATATGACATTAAACACTTTTTTTATTTATTGTCATTGTTTTCCTCAGCATCAAGAGAAGCTTTGAATCTTTGAAACCTGAGGAACAAGAAGTTTTCAATGGTGTACTAGAGAAAGATTCAGCGACACGGTAAGCAATGATTTCATAGCAGTAAGAATGTATGATAGTTTTTGTTGTTTTTTTGTTTTGGTAAGTAGCTGACAGTTTAAGAATCTATGTCAAGGACTAAAGAAAAATTTGTTGATTTTCATTTGCAAAAAATGTAGAGGGAATAGACTATGGAAATAAAAGAATGGCATTTATTTTCAGTTTGGAAAAAATACTTCTTGCTTTAGATAATGTTCTTTTATTCATTTCAGGGTTTTTTTTGTTGTTTTTTTTAATGCATATTGTTATGACTACAGCGAATTTAGGGTAGGTGTCTAGGAGTATATCTGGTCCCCAGCAATCATAACACAAACATTTGACACAAACAAAGAATAATCAAGTAAAACAAGGGTTTGAAATGCTAAACTAAATTTATTTACAGGGGAATAAACAGGGGAAAAGGAGGCGTACAAAGGTAAAAATAGACAGAACATGTAAGCAAAAGGGGTGAATATAATGCATGGACTAAAATCAACATGAAATCTATTAATGTTATGAAGAGAAATTACAGAAAATATATTTGGATTATAAAGTTTAAAGGATTTCCTTAGGTTTGGCCTCTGAAAATAGATGCAACAAGACTTGAATAAATGGTCAAATACAGCATATATAAAAAAGGATTACTTGACCGGGAGAAGAATTTAGGCACGTCTTCCTCTGTTAACAGCAGGATTCATTCTAACCCTAACCTGCAGAGTGCGGAGTCACAAGACCAACAGCAGCAGTCCGAAACCCTGGCCGCAAAGCTGAAGGGGGCTGAGAGAACACAATAATGATGGTCATGCACAATAGTATTCAAAATGACCCAGATAAAGATGTACTGAAAATTCTATTCCTAGTTCACAGAGGAGACATGAAGTTATCTCCTGGTGAATAATTTTCAACAAAGATATTAGAATTAATCTGAACTAATTGCTATATAAGTTTTCTTTAAAGTTTTCAGTCTTTGATAAGAAAAACTGAATTCAAACCAGTTGTATTTTGCTTAAAATTGACCTTATGTTACGTTCTACTCATGGTGGCGGGATTGCATAAATTAATACTAGCAAACTTTGACTCATAAACTCCTAAAAGATAAGTTATTGTATTTTAATTTGAGTTCTTCTTACAAAATGTGACCTAAATTATAAAAAGTATAAAAACAACTTAGTAAAAATGTTAATTGTTTTTCGTAATGGTTTTCTAACTGGAAAAGTGAAAAGGAATACAACCATAGATGAGACATTTATGGTTGTTTGGGATGTTATTCATTTATTTATTCAGGGTCATGTCACATACCAGATTTGTATTTGGAAAGAACCACGTGAGAAGTGAGGCTGGTGTCATGTTGGATGGTTGATCTGCTTGCTGGATGTGCTCTCTGCTGCTGTTTGGATCCTTTCTACTTACAGGATCAAATCAGATTTTATATAGAACATGAGCGGCTTAGATTGGCTTTTCTGAAAGTAATATAGCTCAGTTTCTGATTTGGTTGGAAAATATTTTTATGATTTTTTATTTTTTTGCGTTGTTGAAAAGAGTTCTGATAGGCCTCTTGTATTAATCTCTACATGTGTTTATTTACTATAATCCAATTATATTACCTGTACATTTAATCTTTTGTAAATCCAAACATATTCAATATATCTATTCTTTAACTAAAAGAGAAAAAGAGCATTTCTTTGCATGTTTTCTCTTAACATGTATATATGTGAATGAAACCTATGCACCTAAGCAGAGGGGTAAGACCCCAACCCCAAATGGGGCCACTCATGATGCTTGAGGACAAAATCCTGGTAGTTGAGCTGTCCTTTATCTGGCAACCGAGTGGTCACATGACCTGCAATACACCACTTTGGCCCCAACTGGGCTAGATAGGTGGTCAGACCAACCCAGTCCAATCAATCAGCTGGTTATGTCGAGCCTTAGCACCTATATTTTTAGTCCTGACTCTATTTCAATTGCACCTGTGGCAAACACCCAGACAGGGTTTCAGGGCTCTCCTTTTGACTTGAGTATACCGGTACTGTATCCCCGTCTCAACCAAGGCAAAAGGGTTCCTCCCTTTTGTTAATTCCCAACAGAAGTTGGACTCCATAGTGGGTGGTGGAGCACAGGACTGATGAAAAGCTAATCAATAGACATGGCTTATAAAAAAAAACCCAAAACAAAACCATATACCAAATAAATTACCCAAGAGATCCCATCCTGACACATTCACAGATACATACAGTGATATAGGAGTGTCTATCTCTTTCCCCAAGCCTTATAGTCCTCAAATCAATAGAGGAAAAACCCATCACCAAACCCTCCCCTTTTGCTATGGAAATGTAGCACCCAGATCAGTAAAAACAGCCCACAAAAATACCCTCATAGTGGAAGTTATAAAAAAGAAATATGCTGATCTACTACTAAAAATGACCACCCTCCATAACATGAAAATCAAGGCTTACCCACATAGATTCCTCAACACATCTCGAGGTGTGGTGAGAAGTTCCAAACTATCTTCCTGCTCCATCGAAAAAATCAAATACTACCTGAGAAAACAACATTTGTCAGAAGTAAAAAGGATTACAATAAGAAAAAATGACCAACTTATTAACACCAGCACCTACATTCTTAGCTTCAATATCCCTAAACCCTAATCTAAACTTAAAATTGGGTACATGATTGCGAAGGTCGACAATTATATTCCCGATTCCCTCCATTGTTTCAACTGTCAAAAGTTTGGGCACCATGAAAGCTGGTGCACAGGGGAAAAAATGTGTAAAAAAATGGTTCTGACCATTCAGAATCCACCTGCAAGCAATTTAAATGTGCTAACTACAATGGAGATCACCCTGCTGATTCTAGGCTCTGTGCAGTATGGAAAAGAGAAAAAGAAATCCTGAAAATACAATACGCTCAAGACATCCCTTTTCGAGAGACAAGAAAAATTGTAAAAACCACCCTTCCAGCTTGGTCTTACTCAATAGTAACACAGCCCATATGAAACCCTTCCACCCCAGAATACCATAAATGCAATCTCCAAATGGAAAAACTCCTTCATCTGAAACAAGAAGAATTTCCAACCCTCCTAAAGGAATTATAGGCTTCCATACCCCAAACCAAACAACCTCATCCTTCAGAACCAGATCCAAAGGAAAACCTCTAACCACAGACCAATAAAGTTGAAGATCCCAAAAAATCAAACCAAACAAAAACAAACTCCAGGCATCCCTACTATTACTAAAAAATCCAACAATACTCTGCTAAAAAAATTGGATAACAATAATACCAAAGACAACCCAACAGAAAATGGAACAAAAAATCCTACCAAAAAAATGAACCACAAGTTACAAAAAAGTGACATAGATCAACTTCAAGAAAAAAGAAAATACCCTCCCCATCAATAGAAACTAAAAACAAATATTAGCAAATGTATAACCCTTTACCTATGTGCAAGCAAATTGCTGATGTTGGGTTGAATTGGTAGTGTTATCTAGTGGTGCTTAGAGCCATTTGATTGTGTGTAGGCAGGTGGGCTCTAGCTAGTTTGGAATGTTATCTAAGTATTTGTTTGGAAATCTTAGGTTTAATATGTGTATAAGCGAGGTTTGGCATTGAGTAGCCTGCAAAAGTTGATGTGTCATAAAGCACAACAAACCAAAGAAACCAGCCAAACCAAACTAGAGAATATCTTGAGTTTTCCACGATACAGCCACTTTTTCACCAAAATCTGGTACAATATAATTAAATACTATCATAAAACCCATACTCTAAACTCTAAAACCCACCTAGAAGACAAAACCAATCTAACCTTTCTTGGCATTTAATGACCCACAGAGGTTGATATGTTAGTGTCAGGTCTTTACATTTACATCAAAATGAGTCATTTGTATTTATTTTAGGTGTACAGAAGCAGAGTTGCAGCTGTTATGGGAAAAGAAATACCATTTGATGGACAACCCTGCTTTCTTACCTCGTGTCCTTCAAGCTGTCCCAAAATGGGAATCATTTTGTTTGCCTGAAATCTACTGCTTCCTGGGTCAGTGGCGGCCTTTACAGCCCACCCAGGCTTTTGAACTGCTCTTACCCTAGTAAGTCAATTGATTTTCTTATTTTTATTACATTTCTTTATTCTTGCACTTGTTTCATTATCTCATCTGATACCAGTCAGCCCAGATTGTAGAATACACTGACTGCAGAGGGGTAAGACTCCCCCCCTCCCTTAGCAAGTGTCCTAGGTATAACACTAAACCATTCAATCCTGGAGCTTTGGGGAATGTGGAATACCCCTTCATTGTTATTACTCCCTGGTCCACTCTGATCCAGATCTTAGTACTTATTAGGGTCCGATCTATGGGCCATCATTCAACCGTGTGCTAAAAAATGACCGATTTTAAATTGAATTGTAAGTATTTTATAGCAATACTTGAAACTATTTAACTGTGTGTAAATAAATGAGCTCTGGCTTATTTAGGACGTTATCTACAAACTATTTGTTTATAAATCCTATATATTCAGTGTGTATATATATATATATATATATATATATATATATATATATATATATATATATATATATATATATATATATATAGGGTTTGGCATTAAATAACCTATGAGGGTTGATATACCATAAAATCAACCAACCAATTAATCTGACACCTGTGAAATATGTCAATTCAACTATGATATATAATTGGTTTGAATTAAAATACAGTTCAAAATATTTTGTTGATGTAGTAAATTTCTTTTGTAAATAGTGACTCAAATGAACATTTTTCTTAAAAGGACTTTTTCTAACTCCTTGGTTATTTGATTTCTATAAAGATAATCAGATAATTGGTAGGATTAAAAATGAAATTTCAGATACAAATTTTCACAGTTTCTTCCAAGGAAAAGGTGATTGATGTGAATTTTGAAGCCTGCTTTTTTTGCTCAACTTTATAGATCCAAGTTTGTTTTATTTCTGCAGCACCAGATTTTCATTTAGTAAAACATTTCAATTTTTATTCTTTTTTCTTGGTTCATGACTCTGTGATTTTACTCATAAAATAAAAACAATATAATCCAATCTCCAAAAAGTTCAGTTTTACAAGAGACTAATAACATTTTCAGGGGATATTTAGTGCATCGACCCAATAAAAGAAGTTAAACCTAACTTCTCATCATTATTTCTTTATATCCAAAACCAAACACATTGTAGGTTTCTTCAATTCATAAAAATTGTAATTTATTTTAACTTTTTTGATTAGCAAACACTTTTCACTGGTTATAAAAAATGGTAATATTGTTATGGGTGCTATAGTATCAATGACATAAGGTTGGTTTTGGGTATTTGTCATATTTGGGCACCTTAACTTGCGCTAACATTAAAAGAATGAGAGGTAACCATTAGGACCACTTGTAGCAGAGGAAATGTGGGGTATGGTTTAATATTTCCTTGTGCAGAATAAATGTGAGACCACTTCACAATGAATAAGGATATTAGAGGGAATACAAGGGTGACAGTGAAATACAACGTTGTTTGCTAAGAAATGTCTTTGTGTGTGGGATGAACACTTTTTAGTGTATTGTAACGCTACCATTCTTAAATGGATGTTTGTATTACTATGACACCAAATAGATGCTTGTACCATCATGGTTCTATAAGTGTAGCACTATACCTTAAGTGTCAGTCAGACTTTGTTGTAACCTCACCGTGAGAAAAAGTGATGAACACACAAAATCCTGTCTGTTGGTTTGTTTGATATGAAATTTATTTGCTACTACTCTTTTTGATAGTCGCTGAAGAGAGAGAAAACAGTACGAAAAATGAGTCCACCTCTTTAACTAGACAGAAACAAAACCATTATGAGAGAGAGAGAGAGAGAGAGAGAGAGAGAGAGAGAGAGAGAGAGAGTAGACATTGACCTTATTACTATCTTTCTTATTTTCTGTTGTTGTTTTCACATGTGCTTGCCTGTTATTCCATCTACATGGTGGGTGTGGGGACCACTTTGCAGAGCTCACCCCAAATGGTTACCGCAATTTTTGGCTGTCTTCACATCATCACATGTTGTCCCAACTGATTCTCTTTTCCGGTTTTCTATCCCACATCCTCCCAACGGCTTTTCCATTTGAGTTTTTTCCAGCCAATCAGAATCCGTTGCCGATTTGCTGCTGATATAACCCAATTGTCCTATTGCTATCCCAACCTGGACAAGAGGATCCTCCCCACAATTCATTTCTCCTTTATTGCTTCTCTCTCTCTCTCTGATTGCCTCAAACCTCTTTCTCATATATGTCCTTTTTCCACCATTTTGTGGCTGACCAGTAAATCTAGCTAGGAAACAATTTATTACTAAAACAATCTCCCAGTATCCCTAATTATATTACTGTATAAGAGAATTAGGAGTTTTGAATGAAGACTTACATGTAATTGTCTTTAATTGGAATCATTTTGAGATGAGGCTTCTTAATCTGAGAATTAATTTTTATTTATTGCGGACTTTTTGTCCTCATCTTGGTAGTTTTTTGTGTTGTTTCTTCTTTCACTATGTTTCGGCCAAATTTCACCTCTGGCCTTCTTCAGGTGATTTTACTGCGACCTCGGATAGGAATGCTGAGTCTTGTAACCGTATCCCCAGTAATTACTGCTTTCCATAGTAATTACTGGGGATACGGTTACAAGACTCAGCATTCCTATCCAAGGTCGCGGTAAAATCACCTGAAGAAGGCCAGAGGTGAAATTTGGCCGAAACGTAGTGAAAGAAGAAACAACACAAAAAACTACCAAGATGAGGACAAAAAGTCCGCAATAAATAAAAATTAATTCGAAGACTTACATGTTTAAAAAATGTATTGTTCAATTCTACACAAGGCTGTTGGGGGTGAAAATCTCCTTTATCCTGTTGGAATCAATCAAGTCTGTTTCATAACATTGTTGCATGTCATAAGAGAAAACCAACATGACACGTTGCTTGGCAAAGCACACGCACACATAACAATTTGCTAACTGGGATAAAGAGACTTGAAACTCCAATGCACTTGCATGATATACTGCTTTGACCACACCTCCTAGTGGCCATTAGCAGAACTATTTGGAAGTGGGAGGTAATGAATTTTTGTACCACCAAGTGCTTAGGAGAAATTTTTGGCAGATAAGAGTTATAATGACTACAGTATAATTAATTTTTAAGTTGGTTAAGTAATTTTTCTTCATACTGTTACTGTCATATCAATACTGACTTTGACAATAAAATAAAAGGTTTTCATGTTCAAAGAAAGTGTAGAAATCCAATGTAATCTTATTTTCAGGATAATGTATTGAGTACATTTTGATACTCACATTCATATCCCCCAACTTAATATCATAAACTTATTACTAGAAATTAATATTTGCTGGCTTGAAGTTAAGTAACTAATGTTTGGGATAACTAGATAAAAGCATTTGTTTTGTATGAATTAGACTAGTTGATGCGATAATTATCAGGTTATTTGTTTATTTAAAAACATACATGGATCTATGCCAAAATAAAAAAAGTTGGTGTGAAATATTTGTTCATGCATCATATAGTCCAACATTTTAATTTATTAGAATGGTCATTGGTATTTTTTTTTTAATATCTTCTTCTTCAGCTATCCTGATGTCAAAGTCCGAGCCACTGCCGTCAAGTGCCTACGTTCCCTTCCTACTGATGAACTCATTGATTATTTGCCTCAATTAATACAGGTAAAAAGTCTTTTATTCAGTTTGTGGATATTAAATTTCAGGCTTTTATATTTATGTTATTTTTGAATGATATAATTTATGGCACCTGCTTTTTGATCTTTTTATAATTCAAATATTATAGGCAAGTTGAAATTTAATTGACAATCAATGAGCTAAATTTTAAAGTCAATTGTAGATTAACATTTTTATGCAAGAAATAACTGCATAGTCATTGTTTATTTCATAGTTAAAATTACTACTTCAAACATTTTTTTTTAATTTCACTCTTGCATTACAGTATACTGATTAGAAGATTATATATGTATATTTCATACACCGTAACATATGCAGTCTCCATTTCTTTATTTTTTACTCTTATAGAAGAATACTATTTTTTTGATATTGTTCATTCATAGATTTAACCTTGTTTAAAAGAAAACTGCACAATCTTCACAGCATTTTGATAACTTTGAGAAGAGCGCTTAACATAACAAAATTTTTTCAACTTTGTATTTATGATATTGTTGGGATTATAAAACAAAGTGGGATAGTTTTTTTTCCCTTCTTGTTACACACACTCACTATATGATGGATGCATGTTGTTTGTTTTTTTTTAAATCCATTAACATAAAAAATCTGAAGGTATTTAACTGTCCAAACAATTTCTGGTTTTGAAACTGATGATTTTCATCTTTTGTGCTACAAAAAAAAACCCAACCCTGTAAGAATGGAAAACTGCAAACATTTTTAAAATGATTTTTATCTATCTTCAAATTTTTTCTTATTTGGCTATTTTCTAATTTAAATAACAGTATTTATTATTATTTATATTTTGCATTCTTATAGTAAAATGTAAAAAGTTATTTTTCTCTATTATAAAATTCTTTAAAATTAAAATTCTCTTCAAGCAACCAAATGAATCTTGTCTTACATGACTTCAGGCTGTGCTTCAGTCAGTTTTGTTAATTTACAAATGAAAACTTTAAATATTCTTAAATACCATGAGCATTAAATTTTGGAAAATTGTTAAACTATGAAACCATTAACATGTAAGAGTTGATGTGCCACATTTTTTCCATTTAACAGTAGAAGACACTTGTCTATGGCAAATGTAAGTAGAGCAATGAATGCTAATCATTGATTCTTGTCTTTTTGTTATTTTGTAGGCCTTAAAATTTGACTGTTATCATAACTCACCTCTGGCTAAACTGCTTTTAGAAAAATCTTTTAACAGTATACAGTTTGCTCATAAGTTTTTCTGGTAAGTCAGAATTGATTTTATATTGAAATAAAACCATTTGTAAGTTTCTTAGTGTTTATATCATATACTATTTTTTTGTTGAGAGAATGAAAAAGGCCAACTAAAAATTGCAATCAAAAAAGAGATCAAAACCAAAATGGACAGTAACATATTGTAAAGCTTTTGTTGAAAATATAAGAAATTAAATAAAAATACAATTATAATATACAAATTAAAATTATATTTTCTAATAAAGTAATTTTTCAACATTAAAAAGCTAGACTTCAGTTTTAGAAATTTCTAATTTTTTTACTATGTTTATTACGAGTATCATGAAAGAATAATTTCGACAACAGTGTTTATCAAAGACACCAAACTACTGAAGAAAACTTGAGAACACATTGAAACATTGCACAGTGAAAACAACCAACATGAGTCCAAATATTTTCATCACAGAACTTTTTCATTTTACAATTTAGAATTTTTTTTCTTTCCTTTCAAGAATTTTGAACTAAAAAAAAAATATAATTATTATTTTTTTTTTAATTATTCATAAAGGTTATTGAAAGGTGCTGCCCAAGATAATTCCTGCCAACATTGGTACAAGTTGATGTTTGTTGCATTGGCAAATGTAGCTGGTGAGGCTCTGTATGAAGAATTCCGTAAACAGGAAGATTTGGTCAAGACACTTAGTTCCATGGCTGAAAAACTGAAGGCTGCAAAAGATAAAGATGTTAGTATATTCTTTTAAAAACATATTCTGTCTCTATGATATCTAAAGTGACTATATTGATTTGTTGATACTAGAATTATCGAGATGAGTGTTTAAAAGGAAAAAAAAATTACATTCAAGATAAACAAAGATCTATCAATATACATTTGACAAACTATAAACACACTGTTGTAAAATTATTTTTTTAGAATATTATATAATAACTAGTTTGTTGTCTTAAATGACTGCAATATTTAAGTCATTTTGCAGCATTTTTGGTAGCAGACATCCATCAGAGAGGACCTAGCTCTTTCGTCTCCTCTTTTCAAGCAGCATGTGCATGCAAATTATCCTATGTGGAACAGTTTTTGTATCTTTCTATAGTTTGGGAAATGTTCTGTAATGTCATGTTTGTTTAAATGGACTTTGTTTTTCCTTATCAAAATATTCTGTGTTAGGTTGTCATTTAGAAAGTCTAATGAATTATAGGAAAAAGCTGGTGGAAGTCAGTGATGAAATATATTTAATGAGATATATAATATTGTTTGAATCATTAAAAATCATAATGCTAAGTAATTCTTTTTATTTGAAAAGGAACATCAACACTGAATTTCTTCTTTGTGTATATCAGATAATTCAGTATTCATATTCTAAGAATTTCAAAAATGAACATCAAACTACACAATAATTAAGAATTTATCAAATTCAGTAATAAATAGCTCAACTAAGTAAAATCATGAAATATCTTTATTCTTTGAATGCTAAAACATTTCTATATAAGGTATAAACTTTGAATTTACTCAAGGAAAACTTCCTGATCAAATATTCTCTTAAAATGTTTAGCAACTCTATTTTATCTATGTGTGCAAATTAAAATTACCTCTCCAACTAATTAAAAACAAAAAAAAAACAACAGTGATAAAAATAGGCAATTTGAAATTTAGGAAATAATTATGATTATATCTCGTTTTGGACCAATAAGATATGACGCTTTATTGTGTCTAGGAATTAAAATAATTAAAAACCTTGGATATCAGTTAACAGGAAAAAAAACTGAAGGTCATTCAATAAATAAGGGGAATTTTATGAAAAAGAGCTTGAGAGACCCCCCCCTGCACTGAATCCCCCCCCCCCAAAATGTAAACTCTGTATTGTTTGGAATTGCTCTAGGGCAAAACTATTCAAAAATGGCAGTAAATCAAATAATGCACCAAGGCTTGAACAGAGGTTTGTCATCAAATTTTTGGTGGTTGAGAATTGTAAATCCTATGAAATGTACCAAAGAATGTGTGATGTGGATGAAGAAGTATCTTTTTAGTTTTTAAAAAAAAAAAGTTTACAAATAAGATAAATATGGGTTTGCCACTACAAGCCGGAGTCAAAAAGATAGTCCATGAAATGAAAACACATAGACTACTCTGGTAAAGACAAAGTACCTGATGCAGCAGTCAGTAAAGAAGGTCATACTGACGGTGTTTTGAAACATGAAAGGATCCATCACTATTTCTTTGAATAAGTTGAAACTGTAAACAGTGCTTCCTATTGCCAACTCCTTTAGTAAAATTCCCTTATTTATTGGATGAATGTGTTATATATCTATTATCATAAAACTAATTGATAACTTTTCATCTTATAATTAGATGTTTTTATCAGAATAATTTGACTATAGTATTTTTGATATTCATGCTTTTTTTCTCTTATTTGTATTTTACAGTTTTGTCTTCAGTATCAGTTGGAAATACTTTATGAATGGTTTCAACAGAAAAAAGAAATCCACCTTCCATTTAATCCAAGTTGGGAGGTTTGTGGAATTGATTTGAAGGTAAAGCTAATTTGTATATTTTTAATAATTCTTTTCTATTGGTTTTCTGATTAATCATGTTAATATGACTAAAGTTTTCTGTTGCTAATATTTTACTTAAGCAATATAACATATAATTAAGTTACATAGTTTTTTTTTTCTTAACTTTATATTTGAAATGTGAATTTATTAAAAGAATTTTATAAATACTCATATCATTTTAATTGAAGCTTATCTTTTATTTGAATGCATGTATTCAAATATGAAACTATTATTTTCAGTCTTGTTCCTACTATACATCCCATGCATTTCCTCTGAAGCTGGTCTTCAAGAATTGCAATCCAGAAGCTGAACCTGTTTACACAATGTTTAAGGT
Source organism: Sepioteuthis lessoniana (assembly GCA_963585895.1). Classification (NCBI taxonomy): domain Eukaryota; kingdom Metazoa; phylum Mollusca; class Cephalopoda; order Myopsida; family Loliginidae; genus Sepioteuthis; species Sepioteuthis lessoniana. The sequence goes on from CAUZXS010006092.1 coordinate 22,343, forward strand.
CAGTGAATAATATTAATATTTTTATTTATTTACTTGGCTAGGAGGTTAAAATTATTTCTAAATTCATCATCCTAAGTATTATTAATTATTTCATATTGTTAAATCTGCATTTAAATGGGACAAAATAGACAAAAGTATTTAAGAATAACAGCAATTTATTTGAATTACTTTTTAAGTAAAAAAATTATTTTTCCTGTGAATTTGAAATGTGATTTTATTACAAATATTTTTTTCCTTTTTTCTCTATAAATTACAAGTCCCTAGCCTGACGAGTAGTTGTTAGAATTTTAATCTGAAATACTCAATTTTTGTAATTAATGAATTTTTACCTAACATTTTTCTATTAACAGGGTACAGGGAATAATATAGAAAAATATTTCTTGCATGATATAAAGAATTTTTTTTCATCATTTGGCTACATAAATTTCAACTCTAATTTTAACCCTTTTAATTGAGAGTAAAACTATAATCTTGAAAGCATTTGCTAACCATTTTGAGTAATTTTTTTTGGTTATTGCAAAGTTAAATTTTATTATCCATTTGTGTTACTGTTATGTAACTTTTATTTCAATTTATTGTATCTTCTCTACAAACTAAGAAAATTTTTTTTTTTTTTGATAATTCAATCTTCAGACATTAGATGTTGTGGAGCTAAAAGAAAATTTTTTGATTTATACTTAGAATATTTATCTATATCACTAATTCTGATAAAGTCAGAAAAACTCAAGGTTATATAATTTTGTTTTGTTTTTTAATTTTTAACTTCTTGCTAATTTGTATAAATTTAAAGTTTTAATCTATGTATTTATTAAAAAATATTTTAAAAATTTAATTATTTTGCTGTTTGCTTTAAGGTTGGAGATGATCTTCGACAGGATATGCTCACCCTCCAGATGATCCGAATCATGGATAAACTTTGGCAACAAGAAAACCTTGATCTTAAGATCATTACTTTTGCTTGTCTTAGCACTGGACCAAAGAAAGGTAAAACTGACTACTGTTTGGTTTGGTTTTATGGCATATCAACCATTGTAGGTTATTTAATGCCGAATCCTCTTTATACAGATATATTAAATATATATAGTAGTTGGGTTGGGTTTTGTTGTATAGTGGCTCATACCACGTGGCTTCCGGTATCTCAGAGGAATAAAAGGCGTTGTGTTTCTTAAACACGGGTCAGTACTGAAAGGTCTGTCAGTAGTAAGACCAACTTTGGACATAACACCAACTGTACCACCTCAATTAATAAATAGTTAACTATTTCACTGTGTATCTCTTCCTTACTATGATACAACAGGTTTTCTGGCATATCAACCATTGTAGATTATTTAATGCCAAATCCTCTATACATATATATTAAATATATAGGATTTGTAAACATATTTTCTTGATACCATTTTTAAACAAGCCTTTGCTGATTTTTTTTTTTTTTTTACTATTCAATATGAATAATTCTATTTACTATTAATCATTTTTAAATGGTTTTGAGTATTGCTATATTAAAAAAAAGTAAAGTTGGCGACCATAGTTGAGGGTGACCCGAGGCTCTCTTTTCAATAGCTACTACACTGAGGTGTAGGGGAGGGTACTACTCCATTCCTTAGATTGCTCCACTTTACCCATGATCATTACCTTATAATGGTGAGTGTTAAGCAAGGTGGCATCAAGTACCATTTTTTGAGTCTTTTGTATGACTTGACCTAGGATGGAACCCCGGTCTCCCAGACCATTGGCAAACACTACTCATTAGGCCAGTGGCTCGGTAATAGTCCTAATTTAACATCAGTCATTTGTTTTCACACATTTAGATAGATAGACATGATATGTAAAAGATTAGTTTGTTGGTAATTTCATTTTTAAATGAGTTACAACTAATTTGTTTGCACAGTAGTATTTTCTATACAACAATATTGAAACCATTTTAACTATTTAACATTTATAATTCTATTCAACTTTACTCATTCTTAAATGGTTTCAAGTATTGTTATGTATCACTAACAATTCAATTAAACATTGGTTATTTGTTTACACACAGTTAAATGATCAGTTCTATTTCTAACAATTCAATTTAGCATAAATCATTTGTTTGCACACAGTTTGAATGTCAAACTGTTCTATTTGACTCATAGATAGGACCCTATCAAGTGCTGCCACTCTGAGGCAGAGTGAACCTCGGAGTAATGGCTATGAAAGGGTACGCTGCATTCTCCAAAGTTCCAGTATTACTGGAGCCTCACCATCAGATTGTTTAGTGTTATAATCAGGATATTCATTTGAGTCGAGTCTTACCTGTGTACAGAGATGCAGTCAGTGTATACTACAACCCTAGCTGACTGGGCTAGTGACTATTGAATATTAATTTGCCCCAAGAATGCTACTAAAAAAAATATGTCCTTATGTGATACTATGCTTTTGCACTGTCTGTGGTATTATGCTGGTCACAGCACCAAATGTAATACTACAGTTCGCCAACTGACCGCTATGTTTACACAGTACCAAATGCTTGGCCGTGCGTTTTTAGGGTCAAATTCTGTTTCTGGCTGCACCATGGGTTTTTAGGGCCGAATCCTGCGTCTGGCTGTGTCACAGATTTTCAGGGTCATGTCCTAGTAATGGTGTCAAATGCATTTTCGGATAGTTCATTTATCAATCCTGTCTGTGCCCTCGCTGTGTTTGAAAGATCCACAGACAAGGTATGACACAATCCATTTGGAACTTCTTCTGATGGTCACGGTGATCCATGGGAACAACATTGCCTGGCTGTTTGCAACACACAAAAAAAGAACTCTCTGCCAACAATCAATAATCATTTATTGTTCAATCTAGAGACTGCATATAGTAGCACGAGAGAGAGAGAGAGAGAATCTGTAAGAGTCTATGAACAGATACAAAGCCCCCCCCCCCCAAACACTCTGAATGTAAATTTCTGACTGACCAACTGGCTAATTTTTATATATCCAAACTGAGGATATTGGTGGGGGTGTTGTCATCTTGCTGAATTATTGTCATCTTTCACATGTCCAAAATTCACTTTTTATTCATCCAATCAAACCTTTTACAGACCAGATATGAATCCATTTTGTTTCCCTGTATTGAATGTTATGTACTCGTTTAAACTCTCCAATTTGACTTATATTCCTGCTCAAAGATTTTGGCTAACTTACCAGGTAATAAAATAATTAACATCACGGCAACTGTGCCACACTTATATTTAATTAGTAGATTCATAAAAAAGTGATTAAGTGATAGTCTTAATTGATTGCTTAGTTCATTTAAGGAACCTATTTCAGCATCATATACATCATATCTGTTCTTTTTATTGAGTATCAGGTAGAAAAAAAACATTTCATTTAAAATTCTAACATTGATTTTAATGACAATACTTTCAACTAATATATATATATATATATATATATATGTGATAATTACTCCTGTTAGAGTAAAGTTATTATAAACCTAATCCTGATTGGAACAGTATTATTCATCGAGAGGAAAGAAAGAACACATGATTATAAAAACACTGTTACCATTTGGCAGAATTTCTATATATTGAGTTTTTTTTTTTTATTTGTATTTGGTTAAAAAAAAAAATCAAAATTTCAAAACTCTGATAAAGACTAATTTTTTAGAAAAAATATGTACAATTTATGAAGGAGATTAAATCAATAAATACAGCAATTTGACAATAATAATCTCAGATTGTGGCAGTAATCAAACCAAAGAAAAACTCTAAAATAGAAGTATTCATTGTTTTTGCTTTTTTTTTTTAAAATCAATCCAACTAATGATGGTAATTACTATTATTTGATTAAAATTATTGATAATATTTCCTCTTCTTTTCAGGAATGGTTGAAATTGTTACAGAATCTGAAACATTACGAAAGATTCAAGTTTTTTATGGTTTGACAGGATCATTTAAAGAACGCCCTCTACAAGAATGGTTACAGAAAAATAACCCTACCCAAATGGAATATGAAAAGGTAAGAAATTTTAAAAATCAAATAATAGAAAGAAAAACTAGTTAAAAAAACCCAAAAAAACCCCTGTATATTTATTTATATTCTGATTATGTTTGTAAAATGTCTCTACAAAAAGACAACTTGACAATGATAAAATGAAAAGTTAGTCCAATTGACCAAAAATAAAAATGAATTATTTCTCGTCTTTTTTACAACATTTCAGCCATTTACCTTAAGTTGGTGTCCAATGTCCATTAGAATACAAATCAGATTTGAAAATTAATTATCTTTTCTCTTTAAATTTTATTTAACCATAAGATCAATAAGGAAATTCAATCTGACTTTTAAAAAAAAAATTGTGAAATGTCTAAAAGTATTTTTTAAATTGATGATTTCAAGAGACTTTCAATAAATACTACTTTTTGGATCCAATGTTTTTGAATACACCATAAAGTTTTAGGAGGTGAGACAAAGATTTCTCAACAGAATTATGTAACAAAAAAACTTGATCAAAATAGTATGGGCTTATTATCCATGGGAGATAACTCATATAAAACATTTTGAACCTTTTAATGTGTCACAGTTTTTTCTTTCTTGATTATGACAACATTTTGGGTAATGTTTTTTTTTATTCAATAAACAAGATCATGATTTCCTTTGATCTTTTTAGGCTGTAGAGAACTTCATGTCTTCGTGTGCTGGTTATTGTGTGGCAACCTATGTACTTGGTATTTGTGACAGACACAATGATAATATCATGCTGAAACAGTCAGGACATCTCTTTCATATAGATTTTGGAAAATTCTTGGGAGATGCACAGATGTTTGGAAGTTTTAAAAGGTAATTGGCTTTATTTTTTTTATGTATTCAATCATTCATCTTCAGAAAGAATTGGCTTTTTTTTTCTTTATTTTGTTCTGACTTGTATAATTCATCTTTCTTTAAGATGAACATTGAAATTTTAAAATGTTTAAATAAAGTGTGCATTACTGTAAATTGTACCTTTTTTGAATTTAATAGAAAATATCATTGCTGAAATGTTTCTTACTTACCAGTTCCATCACAAATAAAACACAACAGTTTAAAAAAAGCCATTTGAAAACTTTGGATGGATATGTATGTATATATATATATATATCTCCAAAGTAGAAAAGAAAATACAAACCTATTTTTATATCTTAGAATATTTATGTTTCTATCATTTCACAACTTTAGGTTATGGGTAGTAATAAAAGTTATTTGATTATAAAATTTGGGTCAAGATGTATATGTCATAGAAAAATTAACATTGTTTATTATAAATATAATCATTAATTTCTTTACTTTTTTTTTTTTTTTTTTTTTGAACAATAAAGTTCAAATTAATATTCAGCTTTAAATCTTGGTAGTTTGTGTGAGAAATAAATTTTAAACTTTGAATACAAGTCGTAATGATTTGTAAATAAAACTAAATTAAGATTTTATTAATTTTTCTTTTAAAAGAAAAAAGGTGGGGATGAATTTTATACTTAATAAGATTACATTGTGATCATAAAAAGTTTGCCAATCAATTTCAGTCTGTCATATACAAAATGTTCATTTCAAGGAACATAAAATATTTTGATAAGAAAGAATTATTTCCCTTCAGAATATGACATACTTATATTTTGTTTATAAAAGAACTATTGGAATACTATAAATGTTTCAAAACATTAATAATTAATTCTTGGTTAATTAATTATTTCTCTACTTTCAAATATAAAAAGACTAAAAGAAATTTGGAAATTTTGTTGAGATCAAAGAAAACTTCCTTTTTAAGCCAATTTGAAATAATTCATCAGCTAAAGCCTGGAAAAAAAAAAAACTTCAAAAAAGGTACAATTTTTTTTAAGACAATGAATTGAGAATTAATTAATATCAAACATATAGAAACATCCAAATGAAATAATATTGGCTATGTGATTGATGAAATAAAACTTTTAGTTAAAATGACTTTAATTTTGGCTTTCTTTAACAGAGACCGAGTGCCTTTTGTTCTGACATCCGATATGATGTATGTCATCAATGGAGGAGACAAGAATAGCAGCCGCTTCCAGCAATTTACTGATCTCTGTTGCACCGCATTCAATATTTTGCGTAAAAACAGGAATCTTTTCCTTAATTTCTTCTCCTTGGTAAGAGACACACACATCTTAACATTTTTCACAAGTTTTTTTTGTTAATGAATGCCAGACTATTCAGAGCAAAAGGACTGATACTATATACAATAGATACAAGATGAGTCTATTTTGTTATTATTACAAAATCCAAACAGCAATGTACAGAGCATATCATACATAATATATTTAACCCACATTCAAAATATCAAGTGATCCTAAAAAGATAAATGTATGAAAGGATTTAACTCAATATACTGCTAAACCAACCAATTTCAAAATCTTTCTAATTTTGGATGCAAATTCACTATGATCTTTTTTTAATGAAGAAACATATATAGACAGACGTATCTTGTAACCTGGTTTGGTTGTGAGTCTTAGGCAAGAATATCCTGGCAAAGCCCATCCCTCTTCAGGTCTACGACTGGTTTCCTTCTCCTAGACAGGTTGCCATACTAAGGTTAAAGACCCCAATCTGCCCTACCATTTATTCCTAATTTGAAGGGGAGACTAGTTGGATTCATACCTTTCCCAAAGGGCATTAGCAATGAATGTGAAATGTAAACAGTCTTGTTTAGGATTTAAACTTGAGTAGCTGAGTTCATTTCCTACAATGATATATCTCCTATATAATATGTATTATGCAACCAACTATTCCATTAAATCTTTTTTCACGTCTTGAAATAAAATATCATTGGTTCTATTTACTGTTAAATAAACCCTCATCACATATATTTTGTCTAGAAAAACAATTGTGATCTATTCAGCCTAGACCTAATTTTGTTTCTCTTGTGAACAAAATAATATAACACTGAACAATGTTTGCCAGATGATGGATCATTTTCAAGTTAAAGAGGTTAAGAGTAATTTTTTATTTTTTAAATTTCTAGATGTCCCGATCTGGCATTCCTGGAGTTTCAGAAAATGCTGTCACTTACATCCAACAGGCTTTACTTCCAGGAAAATCAGATGCAGAAGCAGCTGCCATATTTACACGGTAAATTTTGTCTTATCTCTTTCCATCTAACATTGGAAATAACTTTTATATTAATTTCAGAAATGGACAAATAATTTTTCTTTTCCTAAGAGTTGTATAACATATTTGAAAATTAAGGAGTGGGGGACCCTATAAAAATTTTTTTTTTTTTTAAACACTTGTTATAATAAGGCTTTTTTGTTGACATGCTTTACAAGATAGATATCCTTTGACCAGAAGTGCATGTGGTATAAATAATATTTTCTCATCCCATTCTTTTTCAGACAATCAAATGTATTTTTAACATTTTGTTTTTACAGAAATCAAGAATTAAATAATCAATCTTGTCAGTTTTGTTTTTCCTCCAATTATTACCTTTGTCTTTTTGGCTGTAGAATACACCAATTGCTTCTCTGCAGAGGAGTAAGACCAAAACAAGTGTCCTGGATATGGCACTAGACAATCTGAGGGTGAGGCTTTGGGAATGCAGAGTACCATTTCATTGTTATCACTCCTAGATCCACTGGCCCAGAGTGGTAGCACCTATCTATGAGTCAAATAGAACTAAACTGTGTACTTAGGCTAAACTGAATTGTTTGAAATTCAATTGTTTATTGGTATAAAAATGGATTTGGCATTAATAACCTACAATGGTTTTATCTAGTTGAAGTCTATCAACATCTCTGATTAATAACACGCACACAAACTTGCTTGTACAATTGACCCAGTTGCTCTGATCTGGCTCTTTAAAATTGTTTATCAGGTGTTACTTTCATTTGAATCAAATAAGGAACAAAAATAAAATGTATGGAAGTTTAAACATATTAATTATGTTTAACAATATGAAATAAGCCATTTCTGTATTTTCTTGATGTTCTGTTATAATGGCAGGTAAGAATATTAAACAAATTCACTCTCTCCTTCTTGGAACACAAGTGGCTTGATTTATTATAGCTTTCTAAGTAGGAAAAGAACACAGACAGTTTTAAATAGATTAGAATTTGGTGAATAGAAAGTTTTTCTCTGCTGAATGATAATACCTGTCTTCATGCTACAAAAATATTGTTGAATCTGAAGACTTTATTACAAGTAAGAACCTCTCCAATTCAGATCCAGATCCAATTGAAAAAAATAAAGTATTTATTAATCCTTTGACTGAATAATTTTTAGGAAACTGATGTCTTGCTATGAAATTGAAATGAATATGTAAAAACCCAATGATTGAATAAATCTTTCAAATGATTCTGCTTTTTAATATTTTTTAAAAACTGATTATTATTACAGAATGATTGAAGACAGTTCCCGATCAGTGTTCACACAATTCAATTTTTTCTTACACAACCTTACACAACTGAAATTTTCCAGTCACAATGAGGGTGCTTTGCTATCATTTGTTCCCAAAACCTACAGGTATGTCTGTCATCCATTAATTTCTTTAAAAAAACAAATATCAGTAACTTTTCAAGAAATATGCTTGGAAAAATATTGACTTCAAATACTTGACCTTCACATTTCAATGAAATTTTTTTTTATGCTAAAGTTTATTTTTATGAAACATAATAAAAATGCCTTTATTATTAATTACTTTTCTTTTAATTTATGATCTTTGAAATTACAACATTGATTAAGGTTCCTTCCTTAACAAACTCAGTACAGATTTGAATCCCATTTAACTTAGCAGTTATCTCCCTTAAAAAGTTAGTCATTGGAATTAATGCCAACTCCAATTACTAAATTTCAAATTGTTTTTTCTGGATTTTAATACTATTTCACAAACAAAAATCTTCTAATGATGTGCCATTTTTACTAGTATACAATAAAACAAATCATTGCCTAATAGATGTTTTATTATCTTTAAAAATTATTTAGTTGGCCACTTTAATTTCAAGATATCAGTTTTGTTTTCAGATGAAGATTTTGCCATATTTGATTGTGAGCTGTAAATAAGCATCAGTAATTATTAATGGAGTTTATTTTTGATGATTTAAGAGTCTAAAAAATTGGAGATTATCATTTAAAAAAAACAAAACATTTCTAGGCTTGTTTGAACTATTGTTCCCCTCCCTATATATCAGCATTTATTGCTTCTTGTGTTTTTTAGTATCCACACAGATGGAAAAATCACTAAACTGGATGTGATCAAATTTGAGAAGCAATACACCCCTGAAAAACATTATGTAAGTCACTGACAATTTCTCTAAATACACATTTGTCAAAGAAGTAAAAATAATTTTCACTAGAAAGAGAAAAAAAAACAAACCTTATTTCTAAAGGCATAAGTGAACAAATCTAAAAGTTTTTACTATTATTTTATCATAAATTTAATTTTCAGTTAAGTTGGCTTCACTTTACCATAAAAAAAAGATTTACTGATAAATGAAAACCAATTCTATTCTCCAGACAATTCAACCTCAATTAATCATTTGAATTAGAAAATCCTAGTGTTTTTTGGTTGTTTTTTTTTTTTTTTACTTAACTAAAGTAGAGTAGATAAATTTTTCCAATGAGTCATCCTTGTTGAATCATTTTTTTTTTCTTTAATATTCATAATTTGTTTAATATGAAAGTTTGCAATAAATTGAAAAGACATTATAAATACTATGTTTTTATTTCAAACTGTTGCCTTTGATGCAGACTTACATCATAAAAATTATGCGACAAAACCAAAAAGTGCCTTCCTATGTCTTTCGTCATTTTTCGGAGTTTTTGGAGTTCCGTGAGAAATTGGTCCAACGCTTTCCTCTTGTCTACTGGCCCCCATTGTCTGGAAAGTAAGTCATAAATATTACTTATTTATTCTTTCTTGCAATTTAATTTGTTAAATGATCATAAAGATTATACAAGATTTAGTTTATTTTTAGATATGCATTTTAGTATTTTAAAACGTTATAATTTATTGTTATTGATTATTTTAAAATCTTAAGAAAAAAAAATCATCATCTCAAAGATAAACAGAAAATTTTTATGATAACTGCATTTACAAAAATGAATTTTAGTTGGACCATCAGAGGAATTAGTGCAATCAAAAATGATATGAGATTATTTAAAAAAAAGAAAAAATCATTAATACATCTTGATAAAAATATAACAGCAGATTCCACATCCAAAGCACAAGTTTATAAAATAGCTGGTAAGAAATGTTTAAAAAAAAAAAAAAAAAAGATAGTATCAGTAAAACTTGTAGAACATTAAAGAGACCTGAAAAATAAACACTTAATAGCATGGTAAGTGTTGGGGGGGGGGCTATTTGTATCAGCCATCTACACTTTCCCAGCAGCAGGAGTTGCAGATTAATGAAGACTTCGGTATATAAGAACAATGGCAAAATTACAAAGTCTAGACTTAATGCAGCCTTGTTACTTAGGTGTATCTTTTGTATTGCTCAACTAAAAACAAGATGGCTACCCAAATTCTAATAGGTTATGGGCCCAGGTTAGCAAAAACTCTTTTTGATGGCAATGAATCCAAGTATGAGTTGTGGGAAGTGAAGTTCCTTGGATATCTTAGTATAATTTGATGTAAAATGTTGAATTCTGTCACCAACAGACCAGAGTGATGATATTGACTTCATAGAAAATAATGCAACTGTCTTTGCTGAGCTCATTCAGTATTTGGATGATAAAAGTCTGTCATCAGTGATAAGAGATACATGAAACAATGGAAGAAAAGCTTTAACAATATTAAGAGAACATTATTTGTCAAAAGGAAAGCCAAAAGTCATTTCCCTCTACACAGAGTTTACATCTTTTCTAATGCTTGAAGGAAGCTGGGGAAGTTATAAGTGATGGACTTCTGATTGCGATGGTATTCAAAGGGGTTACCTCCGAATTTTCAACCTTTTACAACAATTATAACCCAGAAGAAGAAAACCTTGACTTTTTCTGAATTTAAAGTATGTTTAAGAAGTTATGAAAAAACAGAATATGAGTTACCCCCACCCACCCAGATGAATCTATCAATATATTATAAAGGAAGACCATATTTAAAAAGATTAATCCAAGAAATAAACTCAGGGTATGTATGCTTTCTCACTAAGATTACAAATCAACAAATTATGATTGCAACTATTACCAGAAACCTCAACATAATAGAGAGGACTATAGAATCCCCCCAGATTAGTTACGTTTGTGGGAGGAGGGGGACACAAAGCATTTGACTGTAGAAATAGAAGGCAGTGATTTTTGTTATAATCTAAGACCCTATTCTAAAGGCCAAACCTATTTCATTGCTTTAGGATATGATATTGTTTCAGACAAGACTAATTTATTAGTCAATTGTGGGGTTACCAATCATGTAATAACAGATAAGTCAAAATTTATTAATTTTGACCAAAATTTTCAACCAGGGAGCCGAGCAAATAACATAGTGCTGAAAAGAGATGACACCTGCACTTATCTTCACAATAGCAAGGACACATAGATGTATCTTAAAAATTGCTTTATATATACTGAAAATATATTTTGTTTAAAAGTTGGTATAAGTGGCAACAAAAAATGGTGTGCACATAAGTTTTAAGCATGACAACTGCCAGTTAATTTACCCTAATGGAGCAGTTTTCAACATAACACAGAGAGGACATTTATATTATTTGAAAACTATTGTTTCTGCCAGAAATGCCACTTACGACTTACATACTTGGCATAAAATTTTAGGCCACTCTAACGAATCTGATATTAAAAGTTACCCAACTGACACCAAATTATGCTCCTAACTGTGATATATGCATTCAAGAAGATATCTAATAACAGAAATAAGACTTTGGATTGCAAGGCAAGAAAAATCCTTGAACTTGTACACAATGATTTAGCTGGCTCCATTCAACCCTTAACAAAAGATTGTTATAAATATGTATTTAATTTTATTGATGACTATTCTGGCTTTACAATATTATATTTCTTCAAACACAAGTCTAACATTTTGTAGTGAGCAAAGAAATATCTAGCTGACATAGCTGTTTATGGACAGACAATAAATTGGAGTTCACTTCTGAACCTTTTCAACGGTTACTTATACTTAATAGAATCAAATATGAGCAGTCAGCTCCTTATTTTCCATATCAAAATGGGACTGCTGAACGGTCATGGCAAACTTTATTTTCTATAGCAAGAGGTCTCTTTATCGAGTCAAAATTGCCTAAAAACTTGTGGGTTTACACATTGATGGCTTCAGCGTATATTAGAAATTGCAGTTATAATAAAAACACAAGCAAAACCCCACATGAAAATTTTACTGGTTCAAAACCAAACTTAAGATGCATATTTTTGGCACAACTTGTTTTTGTTATGTGAAAAAGGCATCTTTGTTGGCTATGATAAACAAAGCCCAGCTTACTTGATTTATTTTCTGGAAACAATGGTTATTAAAAGAGTTAGGTGTGTAAAATTCACCAACTCTTATGATAATAGCTCACTTTTGAAACCAGGTAATAATACTGAAAATCCAGAATATCCAATCACATATGAAATACAACTGGAAGACAATCCAAACACTGAAAGGGGGGTGGAATAACCCTTTATCCCATCTTACACAGAAAAAGACCCAATTTTTTTTATAGTAGAAAACTTTACATTTGGCGGTGTTGATTACTTTTGTACTCTGCATATGATTCTCACTAATTACTCTGAAGCTGTAAATACTCCAGATTCAAATAAATGGATTTTAGCAATGAGGAAAGAATTTGATTCCTTAGTAGAAAATAATACTTTCAAATGACAGAAGGCCTGGAAAAATAAAAATATTATCGGTAGTTGTTGTTTTTTTACTATAAAAAGTAAAAGTGATGGAGGTCATGAGTTTAAGGCCTGTTTGTGGCCAAAGGCTCTTCGCAAATATGGTAAGGATTATAGAGAAACTTTCATCCTGATAACAAATATGGCTTCCGTAAGATTACTACTGCAAATAGCAGTCCAGTATGACTTGTTAAGAGTGTATATTTAAATGCCCCTTTTACACTATGAAATATATTATGTTGAGCCACCAGAATGCTTTAAAGGTAAGAATGGGAATTATGTTTGGAAACTTAAAAAATCCTCATATGAGTTAAAACAGAGCTATCGAACTTGTAATAAAACATTCCAAACTTATTTAACTACACAAAATTTTATGCAGTCATCTGTGGACCCCTACATGTACGTTCAAGATGATATATTAATAGCTTCAAAAACTGAGGCACACCTTATGCAAATTAAGACAAGACTGAACTCAAGATTCAAAATGACTGATCTTGGGAAATTATCCTGGTTTTTAGGAATACAATTTGAATGCAAAAATAATCCTACTAAAATGAATCAATCTAGATATATCAAGAAGATATTATCAAAGTTCAGCATGGCAGATTGCAAACCACACTCAACTCCATGTGAAATGGATGCACCAAAAACAAGTGACAAAGTCAATTTAATAGAAAGCAAACCTTATCATAAAAATATTGGCAGTCTGAGATATATATATATATATATATATAATGGTTGCAACAAGACCAGACATTTCTTATACGGTTACTAGGTTGTTTCAAGACCTAGCAAAGTCAAATTCTTTCCATTTAACAAGGGCAAAACATCTTATATTATTTAAAAGGTACAATCAATCAGTCAGTCACTAATTTTTAAGAAATCACAGAAACCCTTGAAAGCGGAAGGGTTTTGTGACTCGGATTAGGGTGATTTAAGTTACAGAAAAAGCGTGAGTGGATTTTGCTTTTGATTGGCAGAAAATAACCCAATGATTTCATGGAAATCTAAAAAGCAGAATTCAGTTCCTTTGTTAAAATGCAGAATAGAATTTATAGCTATATCATTAGCAAGCCAAGAAGCCTTGTATCTTAGAACACTATGATGGAACTTGAGCCGCTTAAGAATCCAACATCTATTCATTGTGATAATCAGTCCAGTATTGTTTTGGCAAAAAATCCAGTCATTCATCAAAGATCGAAACATTGACATAAAATTTCAGTTTATACATGATGAAATAAATAAAGGGACGATTCTTTTAGAATACATTGAAACAAAGAAAAATGTAGCCAACGTGTTTACAAAGCCAATGACAGGAATAAGATTAAACACTTTAAGAAAAATCATAATTGGTAATTGATTCTTAACTTAATAAATTAGGCATTATTAGCCTAGTTGACTGGGGCAGAAGAATACTTTGACTGCATCTCAGCAGAGGGGTAAAACTCCCCCAAACAAGTGTCCGGGATATGACAATAAGCCAGCCAATTAATAAAAAAAAAACCTAAATCACTAATCGTGTTTTTGTGTCAAATAAACAAAAATTGTATTAATACAAATAATTAAAAAAAAAATTATTCATTGTTTATTTTAATATGTATTTCTTTTAAAAGGTGGACAATTCCATCTTAGACCCCTAAACAGGTGGTGTATAGGATTATTTTTTGGTGGGGTTAACCTATATGTATCGGACATCTACAAATTGCTTGCAAATATTTATAAACTTTCCCATCAATAGGAGCAGTAGATTAGCCAATCAATGGAGACTAAGGTATATATGAACAATGGCGAAATTACAAAGTCTAGACTTAATGTAGCCTTGTTACTTAGGAGTATTTTTTGTATTGCTCAACTAAAAACAAGATGGCTACCCGAATTCCAATTGGAAGTAAATAAAGTTGATGACTGTAGCCTGGGGAACCCAATGGCTCCCTTTTCATTAGCTACTACATCAAGGTATAGGGGAGGGCACTACTCCTTTTACTGGATTGCTTTACTTAACCCTTGATTTGTACCTTATAATGCTGAGTGTTAAACAAGGCAGCATCAAGTACCATATTTTGGGTTTTGGTATGACTCGACCTGAGATTGAACCCCAGTCTCCCAGGCCATTGACGAACGCTCTACTCACTAGACAAATCTTTGATATAAGAAATGTTATTTCATCAAATACTTGTACAACAGATCTCCTTTTGATACTAAAAGATCAACAATTCTTTAAAAATCCCACTTGTCTCCCTTACATAGCAAGAATTGATTTTAAATAAAGTATTTATCTCCCCAGTGAAAATGGCTTTTTTTTTTTTTTTTTTTTTTTTTATTAATGGTGAGAGGGGTCTCTACTGCAAATAAAGAGGTTTACAGTTTGTTTTTTTTCTTGTTTCAACTTGAACAATATTTGACTTAAAAAGACAACCTGGCTCATAAGTAACAAGCTGATAAGTTTATAAAACAAAAAAAATGGATTATTTTTTTGCAGGGTGGTCTTTGGACGAAGTCATGTACGAGCAGTAGCACTCAACAGGAAGGCTGAAATAAGTAGCTTTTTAAAGGAAATGTTGTTGAATGCTCCTGAAATATCAGAGGTAAATATTTTCACATATAATTTTGTCTTTACAATATGAAAGTCACTCTGAAAAATGGGATATTAACAAATAAGAATTTTACTTGTTTTCGTTTATATTTCAAATTATTCTTTAGGATTAATAGCTTTCTGTTTTGTTTTTTTAAATAGTGCAATGAAACCAACCAAATAGCTTATCTAAATTTCCCCTTAAAATATTCACAGTATTATGCATTAGTTAAATGCCTGAAATTATCATTCACAATTGGATTGAATGCATTAAAAAGAAGTTGACCCTGTTGAAAAATATGTTGTGAAAAGAGAAATGCATTTTTTCCTTAAAAATAAGTACTTCAATAAGTTCACAGCCTAATGTTTATAATTGCATCATTGCTTACTGTATTTAAAATCCTCATGATTAGCTAGACTTATTTTTTTAATGTATAACAGACCCTGGAAGTATCCATTTTGAAAATTAACTTGGTGAGATTCAGTCTGTCCTATTATTTACTAGTAGTTAGACAAATTGTAAGGAAGCCAGTCTAGGAGAAGGAAAACTCATCATTCAAACTAGCTATACCCAACTTAAAAAAAAAACAACCTTATCCTTCCCATGATAGAGAGGTTTGGTAAATGATACTCAGAAAAATCAAATGTTTCAACTTTCTAGGTTAATATTTAATCATTACCAAACAAATTTGTTTATTCTTCTAGCAGAAAGGAGACTAAATTAACAATAAGAAATGGAATTAATCAATTCTTTTGTAATCTCAATTTCATCCATTTCTAATCCTCTGCAACAATTTTCTTTACGTGCAATTCTTACAAAATCCACCCCCCCTCCTCCTCTTATAGTGATTAACATGCTGGACTACAACATCATAGTAAGCAAGTTCAAACTCCAGTCATGCATGCCCTTGGGGAAAAGGTATGAACTTTCTATTCTCCCCCCCCCCCATTGGCTCCAATTATAGGTTAAATAGTATATTTATGTATATAACATGCCAAACACTTGGATAAAATGATCACATTCTCTGTGTGTGTTCTTGGCTGTTTTTAATGATTATATTTTCTCTCCCTTATATTTCAGCTGTTTGAATGTAAATTGTACAACTAACATTATTTAGGAAAGTGACTCCCTAACATTTACACAGTCAAAATTTTTAAGTTTTTTTTTTTTTTTTTTGTCTTAGATTATTTTATTTTAATCTTCTCTTTCCTTTGGAACATTTTCAAATCTTAAAATTCAGAATGAATTGGTTGTATTGTTTTTGTGGAACAAAAATATCAATATCTATATAGATATCCAGATTATTTGTTTTTTCAAACAGCTTTTTATGTATATTCAGTTTAAAATCAATTGCACTTTTATAACCTGAAGGCATTTTTTTTTTTTTGTTATTTTCAGTGTGATCTTGTCTACACTTTCTTTCATCCACTACTTAGAGATGAAAAAAGAGCTGGTATAAACATGGAAACAGAAATGCGTTGTAAGTCATCACAAATGAAGGAGGCACACACATTTGTGATTTTTGAAAATATTATTTTTGCATTTGTCTGTAGTTTGTCACAATTTTGATAATGTTAGTTTTTATTTACTCTATCTTTATACGAGAAAAAAAAAAAAGAGACAATTATTTACCTATGGATTAACTCTTTTTGTCTAGAATTGGAGTCTGCATGCTGCTTTAAAGAGTTGCTCTCTGGCATGTCTGTTTGGAACTAGTGTATAGTATGTGTGTGTTCTATGAAAACTTACACCAAAGAGAGAGAGAGAGAGAGTATTTTACATATGCATAAGAGAATGTTAGTTATATACTATTTACCTATAAGACAAGAAAATTTAACTCAACATACATTTTGAATTAAGTTATAGATAACAACAGATGTCTTTAAACAAATGTATTTTTCAGGATATTCTAGGTAAAAAATTTTGATTTGCAAAATAAATCCAGTTAAGTAATCATTAAATTGACTAATTTCCATAATAGCTACTTTATTTTTGGAAGATATAGTTTAAAATCTGATTTAAGTAGATAAAAATAATTTTTCTGACTATTATACTATTTTTCTTGCAATTAAAACTTGAAAGAAGGTATTAAAACCTACTTTAAATATATAAAAGTAATTTTTCTTTTTATACCATTTTATTTTGACATATTTTTGGGTTATGTATGCAAAATATGAAGAGTGCATCTAATTTACACCTTTACATATGAACAAAAAACATAACAGCATGTTTTGTTGTTTTACAAAGTAATGGATACTGGTGTTGAATTTTTCATTAAAGAGAAATGTTCAGCTATTTTCAGATCTCAAAAATTGTTCAGCTTAAAATCAAGCTAGCTGTTTGTTATTTGTGGGCTTCAATAACCCAAGTCAGCCAAAAAACCAAAAACATTTGGGATGTCTTGTTGAGGTTAACAGGAATTCCATTAAAGAAAGAAAAAAATAATATTAAATAGTTCATAACACATTACTCAATAAGTCCCTGGCCTAACTAATAAAACAATAATACACTGATTCCAATGCTTCTCTAATTATTCAATGTCTTTTTTGTAGAACAATTTGTCTTTGGCCTCAAAATACGCCTCAGTTTCTGAGTCGCCCTGGCAGCTGGGGCTGTAGAATACACCAACTACACCTCAGTAGAGGGGTAAGACCTCCACCCCCATTGTCCTGAAGAAATTCACTACACTCTCCTCAAAGAACTTCCAATAATATCTTTAAAATATCTTCTAGATATATACAACAATATCTGGATCTCTGGCAACATTCCTACCTTATGGAAGCAAGCCATAACCATTCCTATCCTCAAAAAGATCCCACAAACCCTACCAGTTATAGACCTATAGTTTTAACAAGCTGCACCTGCAAAACCCTTGAAAGGATGATCAATCTAAGATTAACATGGTTCCTTGACCTTGAGTCCAACAACCTCCTTTCAAACCTACAAGGGGGTTTCCTCGTGGTGTAATGGTTAAAACGTTGGACTGCAGAATCGTAGTAAGCGAGTTTGAACTCCAGTCACGCGCTTCAGACAAATCTTCTCTAGAAGGATGGCTTTGGTATTAAATAACCCACGAAGGTTGATATGCCATTAAAACAAAAAAAAAAAAAACAAGCCAATCAAACCTACAAACAGGCTTCAGAGATATTCTAAGAGATATTCTTCAACAACTTCCCAGATCACCACCACATCTATACAGATGGATCCAAACAGGAAATGATAATTGGTTCCAAAACCCAGAAATCATCAATCAATTGCGCAGAAGCCACAGCTATTGATCAAGCAATGAACATTATTAGCAAACCACAAATCCTCTAAATTCATCATCTATTCAGACTCCAAATTGCTCCTCTAAGCTCTACAGAGCAAAAATTCATCACTTTCTCTCATCACAAGACACCTAGACAAAATGAACACTCTAAAAACAATAGCATCATTCGTACTTGGATGCCTAGCCACATTGGCGTACAGGGAAATGAAAGGGCAGACAAAGCTGCAAAAAAAGCACTCCAGGCACATATATCCAATACAAAAATTCCATACACCAACCTAAAACCACTCATTAATGAATTTATACTCAAGAAATGGCAAAAATCTTGGGATGATCAAACACAGAAGAAGCTCCACCATATACAAGATCCCATAGGTGAATGGCCAACAGGCTACAGAAGAAATAGAAAAGAAGAAGGCATAATCTCCACACTTTGTATTGGCTACACCCATATTACCCACTCACACCTCTGAAAAGGGGAAGACTTCCACCAGTATGCTCAACATGCAAAGTACCTCTCACAGTCAAACACATTCTCATAAACTGTAACATGTTTAGACAAATTCACCCCAAACATTACCAAACAAACAATTTAAAGGACCTTTAAAAAATTCCAAACCAGAGGAAACCAACCTCTTCATCAAAATCTAGCCAAATCTAATAAAACCTAACCAAAACCCATACCTAAAATCCTAAAACATGCACCAAAGATAAAATCAATTTAACCCTTCAGGCATTAAATGACGCACAGAGGTTGATATGCCGTTAAACAAAACTCTAACTCAGTTTCCGATATCACAACTTCATTGGAGCCAAATCTCTTTCCTTGGAATATTCTTTTGAAGTCTGGGAACCAGATCTGGAGAATAGGGTGGATATGGAAGCAGTTTAAAGTGCAATTCATGTAGTTCTGCCATTGTTGCAATCTAATTGTGACATGGTGCATTGTCTTGGTGAAAGAGCACTTTTTTCTTCTTCATTTGTGGCTGTTTTTCGGCGATTTCTTCCTTCAAATGCATCAATAATGCTATATAATATTCGCTATTAATGGTTCTTCCTTACTCAAGGTAATCTATGAACAAAAGAACTTGCGCATGCCAAAATACGGAGGCCAAAAACCTTGCCTGCTGATGTTTGCGTCTTTGGTCACTTTGGACGGCTTTTACCTTCTGCTGTCCACTCAGCTGACAACTGATTTGACTCTGGAGTAAAGTGGTGGATCCATGTTTCATCCATTGTCACATATTAATGCAAAATCTCCTTTTCGTTGTGTTGAAACAATTGCAAACAACATTCTGAATCACTAACGCATTGTTGTTTTTGATCGACTGTGAGTAAACACAGCACCCACTTTGAACACAGCTTTCTCATTAACAAATGTTCATGCAAAATGGTGAATACATTGCCTTTTGATATCTTCAACTCCTCTGCTATCTCATGCAACTTCAATTTATGATTGGCCAAAATGAATTTGTAGAGTTTTTGGTGTTTTCTGGGACAACTGCAGAATTTGGGCAACCTGAATGTTCAGCATCATTTGTGTCTGTATGACCAAGTTTAAAGTCATCATAACTCCTTTTAACCATTGTTTCTGACAGAGCAGAGTCTGAATAACACTTATCAAGCCATTGCTTTGCTTGAACAGTATTTTTTCCCATCAGAAAGTAATGCTTTATCAACACACAAAATTCAGATTTTTCCATTGTTTTGATAATTTGCAACAGTAGCTTCACTTAATTTGTTAAATAATAATTCGACTGAGCTCAAATTTTGACATGTGCCATTGGAAGGTTAGTTAGTACTTTATAAAAATCATATGGATTTTTTTTATGAGTGGCACCATCTATATGTCAGGCCCAGGACTTATTGAGTGATGTGTTATATCAAAAACTTATTTTCATTTTTTTCTCTTTTAATGAAAATCAGTTTTTAATAAAAACTATTTTAGTAGAAAGTTCTCTTAAACAAAATGCCAAATAATTTTTCTAGATCTTTTATGTATTTTTGTTTGTGATTCTTTATTAGCCACACCTGATCGATTAACTCGACGAGGCTCAGGAATCAAAGGTGATATTAAACTCTCCATTCAGTACCAGAAAGAACAACTTCAAGTGATGATCATGCATGCAAGAGAAATGGTGAGTTGAAAGAAGAATCATAAATGTAGATTTATGTGATAATAATCTCTCCAATACCAAATGAATATTTCCAAGCACAATGTTTTTAACTTTCTGCTTGAATTGATAAAGCTCTCAGCAGTTTGGTCAGTTTATTTGTTTTACTCAAAACTAATATGATTACTATAGGAGATGTCTAAGTATTTCTGAAAAAACTGCCCACAATTAGAGATCAGCAGCTGAACAAAATCAAACTTTGATTTTTAATTTTATTTTAGATTAAAACTAAATATGTCAATGAATTTTGCTTAAGAAAATGACTTTCAGTAAAATATCCATATTGTATGTGTATCAGTGAAAGGTTTACAAACGAAAAAACTCCAACTAGTTTCTTCATCATCATCATGTTGTGCCGCAGGCACGGATATCCCTGACCCTCTCTCGCCACTTCTCCCTATCGTTCATCGCCTCTGATAGGTCTTCAGGGCTACATCCCGTATCCTCACATAGCTGCTGAATGTATGTTCGAGGTGGTCGTCCTGCTTTTACCCGGCCATATGTGAGGGACCATAGGAGTACATCACTTATGAGCTCGTCCCTATTTCTCCAGCAGTGTCCTGCATATCTGGTTCATCTAACTTGGATAGTTTTCGTGATGGGAGGCAGGTGGACGTGTAGTTGGTGCCTTGTGGGGTATTGCCGCCAGGACTTGTTCAATATTGCTCTCAACATTCTTGTGTAATTGCCGTCTAGCTTCTTCTCCAGCCGTTTAGTTAGCGTCCAAGTAGTGCATCCATACAGCACTATTGATACGACCGCTGCCTGGAAGAAAATGCATTTCATTTTATCAGTCAGGTCTGATTTCCATGTGATTATGGTTATCGATAGCTGTCTATGTCTTCGATAGCCGCATGTCGATGTCCTTTTCGGTTGATGAGACGCTGCTTCCTAGGTAGGTGAATTTGTCTACTAGTTTCAGAGGGGTTCCATCTAGTGTGGTGATGTCGCCTGTTTGATTATAGCACATATATTCTGTTTTGTGTGCATTGACATGGAGGCCAATGCCTGCGGCGACTCGTTCCAAACTAGCCAGTATCGCTATGTCATCGGCATAGTCGGCGTCAGTAATTGTTTTTGCGGGGGTGCCTTCTGCTTCTTTTCTTTGTCAGCTCGAAGCCGTTTTCTCTGATTTTATCAATCGATGTTCTAAGCACGTAATCTAGACAGGTATGGGGCTAGCATGTCTCCTTGTAGTACTCCTGCTACAATGTCAAAGTATTCTGTGTCTCCATAGAGAATTGTTATTGCTGCTGTGGTTTCTTTAGGTAGGCCATATGCTAGTAGGATTTGTTCCATCTTTCCTCTGTGAATGGAATCGAAGGCCTTGGTAAAGTCGACAAATAGTAATGTCGCTTGTAGGTTTTTTGCTCATACGCCCTCAAGGATTCTATGGATGGTCAATATTTGTGAGGTTGTGGATCTATTTCTTCGGAGGCCATTTTGGTTTTTTCTAAGGATGTTTTGGATTTTGGGTTCTATGTGGTTTTGTAGTAGGGCATTGTAAATTTTGGCTGCTATGGATGTAAGTGTTATGCCTTGGTAGTTCTTCGCTAATCTGAGGTCGCCCTTTTTAGGGAAGGGGGGGATGCATCCCTTCATCCATGTCGTATTTTGATTATAGACTGCATTGCAGTGTCGGAGCAGTATGTCGTCGAACTGTCTGGTCTTCCATACTTCTGGGGCAATCTCGTCCAACTAGTTTAAATTTGTCTTTTCTTCAGATCCTGTCCAATTAATGAGAACAAAAATGAACTAATTTAAAAATTAATGTGAAGCAAAAGAATTTATCTATTTATTTCACATAATCTTGAGAGTGGTATGTCTCTATGGGGGGAAAAAAAAAAAACTATCACTGATAGTCTTGAATTCATAAACTTGTTATCTATATTCCTTTTTTATATTTTGCTTTGTCTGCCTGTTTGGTATTATTTATTTCAGTTTTGATGTTTTCTATTTTATCAGCGCTCATCTGGAACAGAAACTCCCAGTACCTACGTGAAATTGTATCTGCTCCCTGATCCAGAAAAATTAACAAAACAGAAAACCAAAGTGGTAAAACATTCAACACATCCAACTTTCAATGAAGTGGTAAGACAAATTCTTTTTCTTTCATGTCATTTAATTTTTGAGACAAGCAATGATCCTGTCATTAAATAAAAACTATTTTTCAGTATTATTCATGGCATTATCAGTAATAATGTTAGATTCCAGCTTCTATGTAGAACATATATTTTTAATTATTGATAAGATAATTTTCATATATACAGAGATGAGAGTAACTGTGTTAGTGAAAGAATAGTTATGTCATTCTAATACAAATCTACAGATAAACCATAACTAAAACTAATTTACATGCAATGCAAGATTTGATCTCTGTTCAATCAGCTACATTAGTAGTTTGTATTTCAATAGAAATGCAGTCACACCCTTTGTAAACATTTAAAAATATACTTGATACTTTTAACAGATGAACATATCAAATTATTCTAAACACAAAATGATATTCATTCTGTAGGAAATTTTTTTCTATTGCTTTGTACTTAACTCTTTTCTAAATAAACTACTTGGACTACATTGATTTCTGACAATATAGGTTAAACATTCAAACATTCAAAAGGAAAACATCTCTCGTGTTCAAGTTGATTGTAGTTGGGCAAGGGAGATAATAAAGTTCAACGCTATGAATACTTGTAACATTACATGTAATGACAAAGCAGAATTATTCAATTAAGATGTTCTTGTTTTGTAGATGCAGTATAAAATGTCTTTGGAAGAAGTGAAGAATCGAACACTCCAAGTGACCGTTTGGAACCATGATGTCTTAAAAGAAAACCAATTTATGGGGGCCCTTTACATCCCTTTACACAATCTTGATTTAAGTCGTGAGAATTGTGAATGGCATTGTCTTGGTAATTTACAGATGTCCAGTAGCCATAATATTTCCTGACACAATCTTTTTGGATCTTTATCTGATCATCATTTCTATTTTCCTCAAGATCAAACAAATATCCTTAGACATGGCCAATGATGTATTGTGACACTAAAAATATTTTTATGGTGGTTTTATGCATCACAAATCTCAACATTAATTTTTTTTTTTAAATTTATGACAGTTCTCATCAAAATCCCAGTTGATGAAGAAAAAAAATTATAGCAACAAGTAGAAATTATCAAGTGCATTTTTTCACTTGGAAAAATTTTTATATTTCAATTTTTTTTAATCAAGCTCTCAAATAGAATAGAAAAAGTGCAATGGTAATGTTTGAATTGTGATTTTTGCACACCAAATTGATTCATTTGAACTTTGAATATGAATTTTAGATTTTAGTCTAAGGTTAAAAGCACATTAAGGGTAAGCTGAAGCCAAACTTTTTTTTCATTCCCCCAATGATAACTGCATTGGAAGAATAAGGTAAAAAAAAAAAAAAAAGGGTTGGCCTCAGCTTATCCTTACCATGTATTTAATGTGGATTATTTTGGCTGATTAAAATTTTCTGGAGATGCATAAATATTTCCAATAATTAGGGATGTGTGAGTGCATCCATTTTAACTGCAGTGCCTTATTTTTAGCCCACTATATCTACTACCACCACATAAACACAATAATTCTTTTCAATTCAGTTTATTTTGGGATAAGGAAATTACTAAAATTACCCACTGTATTTATACAACAAATTTGCTGCCTATATTGTGCCTGTTTAAAAAAAAAAAAAATTTTAGTCAATTCATTGTCTTTTTTTTTCCCTGGGCAAAAGACATTTAATTGTCCATTAGTTCTTATAGGTGTTATTACAATGCACATTTTTAGTAAAGACTAAAAATTTGCAATTCCTAAATCCAGATTTTTGGTTTTCTTATTTAACTAATTCATTAAAAAATATATTCATGACGAAAGCTTTCCTAAGAAAATAAGTTAAATCTTATTTATATAAAATTTACTGATTGAAATGCTCTTATACCCAGCATCTTCTTAAATGTTTTTTCTCCTAACAATAAAAAACATATTGGAAGATTTAATTGAAATATTTAAAAAGCTGCCATCTTTTCTAACTTCTTTCTTTGGATTTAATGTAAGAAAATTCTCCAATTTTGTAAAGTTTGCACAAGTACATGAGTTTAAAAAAATCTCTTTTGATTAAGACACTAACAATATTAGTTTCAATTATTTATTATTATTTATCTTTAAAGTATATGGAATCTTGGATGCAGTAACAGTTATTGATTAGCATAGCTTTAATCTCCTTTTTATCTGAACATATCAAAGGGGGGAAAAAAAGTTTGAGGAAACTATTTTTTATTCACAAATGTTCAGGGGGAGATAACTGTTCTCAGAAGAAATTTGATTAAAGTGTAAATCTGTTTAATATTTTTTTTCTGTTCTTTTTATCATTGTATAAATTAATTCGGCTTAAATTGTCATTCCAAATTTATTTTGCATTTCTATCTGCAATTTTAACTTGGCTATAAATTTACAAGGTAAAAATCATGTTTGAATATTTTGCAAATGTCATTAAAAATCTTTTTTCTTAATGTGAATTAAAAAAGAAAACTTTTATAATGATGACACATTGAAACATTTTTAAAAGGTTTATCCAATGAATTTATTCTGCATGAATCTTATTTTATTCCCTACCAAATAAACCTGGTCTTATTTATTTTTGTAAATTTTTTTTGTTCTCTCTGAAATTGTAAATAAATACAAAGTAGGAACACTTCAAATTTTATTCCATATGTTAGTGTGCCTCTCTTTTCTTTCTTTCTTTCTTTTCTCAACATTTTTCTAATCTACTCCTAAAACATTCAATTACAATTATGCTGTAATTTTTTTTAGCACATTTTCATGTTAAATAATAATCATCATTATATTTGTCTAAATAATTGAATGTATCCTTGAAATGCCCCACAGTGATATTTCATACTCTTATATAGTAGAGTAAATTTTGCACAATATTATAAAAGTCTTAATGGAACTTTATTTAATTTATATAAAGGAAACTTCTGATTTTAGATCAGCACTTGACCCATCTTAACTGAAAAAATAAAGATGAAACATCTTTATCACATTAAGATATTTATATCCAGAAAATTCATTAATCTTTCACTTGAAAGTTTGAGTATCTATAATCTGGAGAAAAAAAATTGTAATAATAGATATGTTGATTAGTCACCTACACTATGAGAAATGAAACTGAACTTTAAAATTGTTTTCTTGTTCATTTCAGAAGGCAAGCACTGATTAATAATATAGATTAGTGGGGTGGGGGGTACTTTCCTCAGTAATTAAATCAAAATATATTACTTCTATAAGGAAATAAAGTTATGCCAGCTTGCAAGTGGTTTCTTATAGGTTTTAAAACTTCCAACCATAAAGTATATTCAGTTATCTGTGTTCTAAAGTCAAAGTTCTATTCCTAAAGTAACAGTTTGATTTGTGATTGTTATTTACAAAGCTTAACTTTAAGCAGCACAAGAGGCCATTACACCATTTTATATTTACTCATTTTTCATGTCAATTTGCTTTATGTCATGACACATCTCTCACCACAACTGCCAAAACCAATTGAATTTTATTAAAATAACTAATAGCTATATTAAAGTCTCATTTCATTACATTCACTTGCTATAAGAGAATTACCAGAATGAATTAGAACTGTGGAAAATGTGCCAGTGTTAAGAATAACAAAAAAAAGTGTTACTAATTTATTGAGGCAATAAAATTATAATTTTAGCTTTGAGCACAGCATTGTATGAGGAAAATGGTATACAAATAAGAACTAGCCAAAAAAACTAATCTAGTTGTTCACTTGTTGAATCCAGATAGACAATAAAATTCCATTTCTTTGTTCCTTACACAGGTAGTCTAAATCATGTCTCATCTGTAACAAAACAGCAAGCCTTTGAGAAATAGAATTAACTGTTATTGTTTAAAAAAAAAAATATTGCATATAAGCAGTTTTCAATAACTCAGAAAGGTTTGTGATTTGTTCTCTCTATAAAATAGCCAGTTTGAAACACACAAACATATATATATATATATATATATATATAGATCACAGTTTGTCTTTATGGACAAAGATTTAGTTGTTTTATGGCAGAAACTGAGGGGAGTTTTGGCTTTACATCTAGATTGGGACTATGGTTTGAACATTTTTTTTAAGGTCAGGTAAAGCATTAAGGGTTTTCTTGTAGGTCGGATGATGCTAGTTTCTTTCTCCTTGCCAGTTAATTGAGCAGGTTTCTCCTTCCTAAAGTAGGTCATATAATCTGGTCTTAAAGTTTCTGTAAGAACTTATAATATTTTAATTTAAGATAAGTCCTTACTCTATATTTTGTTTAGCTTTAAATGTTAATTTGTACTCATTTTATGGATCTTATGAACCTATTGATAATATAAGGAAGGAAATAAATCTTTTCTTACTTATACTGGCTCCTACAAAAGTATCATCTTTTCTTTTAATTCCAGTTTCTGAGTAATGTTTAACATAAATAAAACAATATTTTTTACTTTAGAGTTTAGACTAAAAAAATTAAATTGTATAAACAGATATTTTGCTAATCATTCTATCATAAGGGATTTTTTCTTTTCTGTATTTTTAATGTGGGAATAGTTTGAGGAAAAAATTTTTTATTGAACTTAACATATTGAATTTTTTGTTTTTCCTTTGGGAAAAAAATTCATTTGATTTACTAACTGTGAGATATATATATATATATGCACACACACACATATATATATATATATATATATAAATAAATAAAAGTAAGACTTTGGAAAAGCTTCAAAATATTGATAATATATTAACTGTAAAAATGTTTTGCAATTAAACAATTTTTTTTTTTTTTTTTTTTTTTTTTTTTTTTTTTTACTCCTCTGAAACTGGAGTTACAAATTAAACTAAAATTCAATCCTAATTTTGCAAAAACTTATCTTTTAAAAGATTTTTTTTTCAAGTTTCTCATAACCACTAAGTGGTTATAAATGCCATAAAACCATCCAATTTTCCTTTATCAAGAGACTTTTTTTGTCTCTTATTTGTTTTTATTTATTTACTTTTTTCCTATACAATGTTATTTAAATTTTTTAAAATAATAAATAATTGGGAAAAAATCTTTCAACTATTTTATTCTCACTGATTAGGTATGGACATAAAAAAAAAATCAGCTGAAAATTAACCAGTCCAATAAAACCCATCACAAAAATTAATATTGAACTTAGATTTTTTTTTTTTTTTTTTTTTTTTTTAAATTAAAGAAACAACTTTTTAGACCTCCATGGTTCTTTCAAATAGACTGAATTAAACAAATTTAAATGGTGTTTTTTTAAATTTTTTATATTAATCATGAAAATATTTTGATTCTTTAGCATGTGAAAGCAATCCTATTTCAGTGCCTTGTGAAATAATAAGCTATATAGATATTATATAGCTTATTTCAAAAGGCACAGGGGCTATTTTTCTACTCTCAAGTTTCAATCTACTAAGAAAGGAAAGTGTTAATCAACTCCTCTAGACTTATGATAATATAATGTTCCAAGAATGAGTGAAATTAACATTTTATTGGTGAAATGTATAATGAACTAAACTGTTGCCCTTCCCATTGGGGGGGAAAAAAAAGATTCTGCATTTTAAAATACATGGTCAAATTTTTTTCTTCTGATTTTATGTCCATACTTGTCATAAATTATATATTTGGAAAGTAGACCAAATCAGGTCTTCCACCTCTGTCCATGTTTTGTTTGTAGTGTTTACTGATCGATGTACTTTCTACATACAATGAGCTGATAAACAATAATTAATCATCAATGTTTATTTGCCTATTTCTTCCATGAAAATTGTTACAACTGATTGCAATATTTCCTTTTAAATATCTTTTCTGCTTAATTGAGATTTGTATATCTTTTCTGCTTAATTGAGATTTGTAGCCTAAAAGGGTGCCAACTTTCTGAGAGAATTAAAACAAGATGACATGCCATAAGTTTGAAAGAAGTTAACTTTATGTCATAGTCTGTTTAACAATCCTAGTTTCCAATTATATAAAGTTATAAAAAATGTATCTTCAGTCAAGTTAGAATATAAGTTATAATTTTATAAGATTCTGCATTTGTCAAGATTTGTGAATATAAAGTAATGAAAGCAGACAAGGTATAACAAAAATGCGAGTGGGCTGAAAAGTTCTCACACTGACTAAAAATGGGGTGATCTCTAACAATGAAATGTACATGTGACTTCACATATTCATCCAGTACTTCAATACACTTAACATATCATTTCTCTACACTCCCTCATACAATAGATCACAATTCTTGGAAAATAATAATTAAAACCAAGATTAAACAATTATTTTCTAGCACTCAGAGACACAAAATACATTTATTACTTGTTTATTTGCTTATCTCCTGATAACTTAAAAGCGTATGGTTAAATGTCTGCCACTAGGCATAGCCTATTGAGACATTCCTGATGCTTTGGTAAATAAGATCTTTGCTCTAGATTGATAAAGATTAGGAAGTTTTGGATCAAGACTTTTCTTTAAAATGGATGATAAAACATCACATAAGAAATTTGTTTTTAATCTGGCATGGCAATGAATTGGATAGTGATTTAAAACAATTTGTTATAGAAGGTCATGAAGGTAAGAAAAGCAATAATTATCATGAAATGTTTGATATTTCACTGACATGATGTACCAAAATGCTTTACATAAATGATTAATGCTCACCAACAAGAATTTTAAAGTATTCTATCATTCCCATTTTTAAAAGTCTTATCCATCAGACTTATTTTACGCAATAATTGAGAAACCATTCTGATTCTGCAATACTAACAACTTCCTGACACACTACACTGTGAGGTCTGTTATGGTGGGTTGGTTGCGTTATGGCATATCAACCCAAGTTATTTAAATATCAAATCCTCTTTAAATAAATGATTGGTAAATGAATAGTCTAAGGTAACAAACAAGTGAAAGCTCACTTTTTTTGCACAATCAAATGGTTTCAAGTATTGCTATTTAAGGCTAGTAATTTTATTCAACATTATTGATTCATTTTCACACAGTTAAATGTTTCAAGTATAGAAAATGATTAAATATATTTATTTAATCCATAGATAGGACCCCCACAGGTACTACTACGATGGACCTGAGAATAATTGCAATGAAAGAGTATGCCACATTCCCCAAAGCTCCAGGACTGGAGCCTCACCATCAGATTCAGTTTAATGTTGTATCCAAGACACTTGCTGGAGGGTAGGGTCTTAATCCCTATGCAGAGCCCCAGCCAACTGGGCTAAGGTCTATTCTCATATCCAATGAATATGAAGTGTTGTGAAGCATTTGTCAGTTTTGTGAGACTCTGGATTTGTGTCAGGAAGACAGGCAGTTGCCGATGCAGCAGTTCTCATCTCTCCATGTCTCACTGATTGGTACTGTATAAGGGAAAAAAAAACAAGCTAAAATAATTGATTCCTTCAAAACAATCTAAAAGTGCACAAAGCCAACTCTGCAAAAATCTGTGTTGAATAAACTAATGTACTTTATATTCTAGACAAGAAACTCAAAGAAGTTATGAATAATCTGTTATCCAAATCCTACACTACAAAGTATTGGTGACTATTTACGCTATGTAGAAGCGATGAATGATTATGTCAGTGTCGAGAAGACCAGGGAGCGTCATCTCCACCTAACAACCACATGAATGACAATGCTTGTCACTACAATTACACTCACAAATTATGGTAAAAGTGAGAGATTATATCCACAAAGAATGATGGAGTTATCCGAAAATTCTCAATGGGTGTATGAAGTTTTCATGCTTTGAATTTTTAGAAAGACCTGTGAAATGATTTGTTAATAGAGCAGGTGCTGATGAGATCCTTGAAGAAGATGTGGAGTTAATGAATTAGTTTGGGTTACTTGGATTAATATGATACACCAAATGATTTCACTACTGTAAACAGCATGTGAAACTTTCCAGCAGCCATATTGAACAAGACAATCAAGGTCATACAAAACTCACAAACCATTCGACTTTGAAGAGCCAATTCTTAAAAATCTGTCTACCAATGTTATAGCCTCAGCAGAAGATGGCATCAATTGTGATGATGCAGAGAATATAGATATAAAAAATTCAAGCATCTTTTGATGGAATATGTGTTAAAAAAAAGTTGTAATCAAGAGAAACAACCAGGTTAAGATGTTGGATAATTTCTTTCCAACTCAACATTGATTCTAGAATCAGGTTCACCAAGTTGATTGCATTGACACAATCAGACTAGAACATTCAGGATCATTTTGCATATGAACTTACACACAAACCAACAGTGCTGTTTAAAGATGGTCTCATGAGTAAGTCACAGAAGTTTAAACTGAGGCAGTACCTTCTGAATAGGTGACCAAACAATCACCCATGAGATTGAAGTATGTGTCGAAGAAGGAGGAGTGTTACTTCACAATTCATATCAAAATGTTACTTCACATTCGTATAAATGATATCAAAATGGAACCTTTCATCAACAATACGTGCAGCATTTTACTATTTTGTACATGTCCATTTACAAGGCTACAAAGGATTGCAACTTGATGTTCTTGAGGCAACAAAATGTGATTGGAATTGTATTGAAGTTTTGGTTCCAATCAAAACAGATCAACCAAGGCTCATGCAATTCATCCACAGCAATTACAAGTTATTCTCAAAAAATCTGTGTGGAACAAGATTATGGATTATGATGGATACAAGATTGTGGAGACTGTAGTCAGCAATATATGGGATGATTTTGATGAGGAAAATCTTCCATTTATTTGATTAGACTTTATTCTAAGGGCCCTTTCATTGTGTTTTATATATGTCTTGATATTCTAAATAGCTTTTTAAATTAGGAAACCAATCTCTGACTCTTCCCCTTAACTTTTAATGTGCTACAATTTAAGTAATTTTGAGAAGACAATTTTTCTCCCCTAATATTCTTGGAAACATTAGAACTTGTCTATTTCCTCTAACTGCATATGTACAAGTTTCCTGGGTCTGCCAATAACTTTGGAAAAACTTATACAATATATTATTGGCTAATTGTTTAAATATTAGGTTATGCTTAACCTTTTCAATTAAAAAAAAAAAAATCTGCCTATTAATAAGCGAAGGAATTTACTGGTGGTGAAGAGTGATGAGGTCAGCAAAATTTACAAATGTAAATAGTTTTTTTTTGACTTTCATCAGTATGTATCATACCAATATTACGAGCAAAGACATCAAGTTTATAAAGTTATATTGATTTCTACTTAATACAGCAGTTTCACTTTTGAGCATTTTTTAGAAAGTTCTAGTACCCACCCCAAGTCAATGAGCAGTGAAAAAAATTTGTTCAAAACCTTCACAAAGAGGCATTTGATATGTTAATGGACATAAGGTAAACTTTCAATCAATATCAAATATACTTTATCACAATTCACTTCTGGATATCAACCAGACTATATTAATAGTTTGCAAAACTAAGAAGCGAAAACCACTATAGCAAATAAACTGACTCATGCATTTTGAAATAAGTGTCTGATCTCTAATAGTATATTCTTCCTGGTTAATGACAAGTAATTTACCAACAAAGGATTTCAACAGATGCCTTAAATGAGATATTTGGATTTTAAAATAAACACTCTTTTTCCTTTGAAATCAGATTCGATAAAAAAAGGATTAGGTATTTGTTTGCTATTAATGCAATTTGAATACAGTAAGGACTAAACATAGAAGCTAGGGCTTGATGTGATCAGCTGAGCAATTGCATCAGGCTAGTCAGACCATCCGTCTAGCCCAGTTGGGGCTAAAGTGGTGTGTTACAGGTCACATGACCACTCAGTTGCCAGGTCATAGATAGCTCAACCACCAGGATTCCATCCTCAAGCATCACGGGTCGCCACCCATGACCAACAGGTGGTTCTATTTGGGGGAGTCTTACCCCTCTGTAGAAGTGAAGTTGGTTTATTCTTACAGCCCCAGCTGACGGGGCATATTTGCTATAAAAGATACCATTCCTTGCTTGTATAAAACTCAATCTGATTATAATAGATCAATAAAAAAACAAAAAATAAGAGTAAAAAAAGTTGTGCCAGTTGTCGTCTAAAACAGTATTATGTAATTTCAAAAAGAAAACTGACCTTCTAAAGAGATAGATTGTTTTTTAGCCCGACCAAAGAAAATGTCTTATTTAAAAGAAAAAACTAAAAACAGAAAATTGAATTGCTATTAATAACATACATGGAAATTAAATAAAATATTTTTTATGCATTATTTTCCTCCTAGAAAAAAGAAAGAAATCTTAATTTATTGTTTTAAGAATTATCAAAAACCAAAACAAAGTGAACTTTCTGTTCTTGAAATTTTTCTGTTGTGTAGAAAAAAAACACTCATTTCATGTTTTGAATGATCAAGTTATTTAAGATGAAAATTTAGATTAAATTTTTTCTCTTTTGTAAAGAGTTAATTCAAACATCAAAAATTTTGTAGGTAATGATTTGGTTTAGTGAAGTCATACTTTTGGGAGAAAATGTTTTTAATGCATTTTGATATATTTTGAATGAATATGACTTTCACTTTTTTGAGAGTTTTTTTTATTTTTAAGGAAAATTGAATACACACTATTGGAAAGCAACTGACAAACACAAGCAAAATAGTAAATAAATGAAAATAAAAACCAAAAAACTTCATTCAAATTTCTAAAAAAGTATTCCATTACTATAAATAAACAATTCAAATTATCACCTAAAAAAAAAAAAAAAAATTCTATGACATTTTCCAATCCAAAAAGAAAAATTATGACCTTTTCCTATTGTTTTTTCTTTCTTTTACATACTGTATATTGAAGGTAGAAAAGTCATAAACAATTTGGGATTATCTTTATTCAAAGACATGTATTTTGGTATATTCTTTAATGACAGTGTAGTTAAAAAAAAAACTTAGAATATGCAGACTGCATCCTGAGAGGCAAAACCGGACATCCCAAAAGGGCTAAACTGCATCTGGTAGTGAGGCCCAAGTTCTAAAGAGTATAGTCATTCCTTTATTACCATAACTTTCAGTTCTACTCTGACCTGGAGTGGGAGTATTGTTAGAGACCTATGGGTCAAATAAATCTGTTTGAAAACCATTTGCATTAATGGTTATTTGAAGCTATAACTGTTTATTCAATGTTATTAGTTACTTAAAACAATATAATTGCTTGCAAATTATTGGTATTAGATAGGAATACTTGATAAGGTAATTAATTGTGTGCAAACAAATCATTAATAGTCACAACACTCTCAAAACCTATTTTGTGTTTTATTCAGTAAGTTTTTATTGCTTGTTTAAACCCATTATTTCATTGAATAAAGCTTGTTGAAATCTTTCTTTTGCTCATGAAAATAAAACTATTGTTTATTCTACTCATCATAGCTACATTTATCTCTTAATAAGATCAAAGCATTATGTTAAAAAAAAAAACTGCCTCAATGGTGTTGCAGACTATTAATAGAAATAATTGCTTAAAACTATATAATAGTGCACAAATTATTTGTAATAGAAAGTGATACTTGCTATCATATAACTGTGTAAACAATGATCATAGTTGAGGTCAATTAAAAAAATGCAATTAAACCTTGAAAATATAGTTAGAATTACAATCAAATATTTATCTTACTTTTAAAATTAACTTTTAATTTTACGTTCACTGTAATCATTTTAAGTGAAAGGGATAATATGAGAGAGAATTCACTGTATGAGTTATATTTGTTGCAAATAAAACAGGATGGACTGCACCGTCATGGTGCCACCCATCCTCACCTATCCATTTATAGTATCAGCATGTTTTACTCTTTCACACACCATCACTGATTATGGGAAATCCCTAAGTAATGATAACTTTGTCAAGGAAGCTTTTTTTAAGAAAAAAGTATACCATTTTTATTAGATGACTTTCAGAAGACGAATGCTATGAATGAACAATCAGAAAATGTTTTAAACAAAATTATGAAAATGAATTATAATGAAGAAAATCAAATACAAAAACAGTTAAATACTTTTCCATTTTTTTCTCCATGAAAATATTGTGTAATAAAAGTTACATGAACTTATGTAATATCAGTGGTATTACATGAAGACAACAGAAAAAAATGTTGAATTTGATTTTCTACATTATCATTCATTTTCATTCACAGCCAACAGCTATTTTCCTTAGACCCAATAAATTCTAATTTGTAACCCCAAAGGCACAAAACTAAAATGTTTCTTCAACATATTGGAATTGCCACCCAATAATTGGTGATCCAGATGCAATGTTTTTGGGTGACAACAACAAATTTATTAGAAGACATATGAAAATGAATGTAAAATAATTGATTGGCTTGTCTCTTTAGTGGTTACTCAACCCTTTGTGGGTTATATAATGCCAAAACTTTAATTCAAATATAATATAGTGATTATAAGTTTGTTAATAGATATTTCTTTTTCATTTAACTATTCTTAATACCAATAATTTGCACAGTTATATAGTTTCAACGATGGTTTCTTATACTAATAATTTGGCAACATCTATTTAACCCATAGATGGGACCCTAATACTACCAGTATGAGTCAAGTGTGGAATCACCCCAAGTTACCATTATTTTCTAATGGTAACTAACAGGTGACTTGACACTTCCAAGAGGTCACCACCGGACGCAGTTTAGTGTAATCTGGGAAGAGGAAGAAGATCTTATTCCTCTGCAGAGAATGCAGTTGGCATACCGACTTGGCTGTCAAATACTAATTCAAGAAAGTTTGATGACACGTATATAATGTCCAATAACATTGAGAAGATAATTTTGTTTCTTGGTATGACAGTGTTTATAACATTGGCTTTGAGATTTGGTGTGGAAGTGAAGCTATCAAAGATAATTGCCCATCAAATTAATTTACATGTATATGGTGAAATATTCAGGTCTTTAGTGTGCACACAGGAAGTAATTGGTAAGTTAAAAGAGAAAAAGAAGGCAGATTTTGGTATTTTCCCCCCACCCCCATTTTTATTTTAAATCTATTTCTAATAGAAAGTTGCTACACCTACTAGTGTAGTTGAAAAGTAGTTTTAAAATTAGATAACTGAAAATTCTTTATGAATTGGACACAATAGGAGTATGGTTTAATACTACTTCCACCAAATTAATGGAGGATGACTTTACAGTGAAAATAGTTTTATTCTATTTTCATTACAAGTACAAATCTATCCAATCAAAAGAGATATGTCTATTCAATCAACAGGAAGCATTTCTCTCTCTCTCTCTCTCTATATATATATATATATATATATATATATATATATATATATACACACACACACACACACACACACACAGAAACGTGTGTGTGTATTCATCTGTGTTAGGGTTAGGTCAATTTTTAAGAGGAGTACTGTTGGCTTTGATTTCAGAGTTTTCCTTCTCTTAGACTGGTTGTCTAACCAAGGCTACTATTTACTCATAGCTGGAGGGAGAAGAGATAAATTCATGCCTTTCCCAAGGGCATTAGCACAAAGTGAAATACAAACAGCCTTGTCCACATTCCATTTCCTATGAAAATAAAAATGTTTAGCAAAAGAGTTAATAACCTATAAAATAATCCAATTGTTATTTCTGTATTTTATCAGTTTTTTCTATCCCACAATCCACAGAAAGAAGCCAACTTATAAAGCAATGAGGAACTCAATAAAAATATTCACTAATAATTTCTTTCATATTTAAGTCCCACAAATTTTGTTGGCAACCAAAATCTAGTTCAGTTTACCTCTTTCTGAAATAAATAGTCTGACTATAAGTTGGTATTTTGTATTTAAGTTTAATCAACAAACTACAACCAACAGTAAATGTCTTTCAAGGTTGGTTATATCCATTCCTCCCATTATAAACTTACATATATACATACAAATATATTAACTTAACACTTTAATGTAACTAAATAAATTTACACCTCTCCACTAGTCTGACGTTGTGAATCCAGCCCTGGCCGATGCGTCTAGTTCCGCCTGGGAATTTTCGCCGACATTCAATTCCTCAGCTCTGCTTGCCAATCCGAGATAACTATTACAATCCGCCACATTGTGTCTTTTGATCCGAATGGCAGTGTTCTAGCTACCTCAGATTGTTTCCAATTTTGGCTGGGATCTACGCCAAAATAAAATCGCTGTTGGGAGAGAGATTGTACCTGTCGCAGTTCACAAAAGTGCAAAAGAAGAAGGAAAACAACACTTTAAAATTTCTCAAAGCTATTGTTTTTATCTATTACGTATGTATTTAAAAAATGTGTAGAATACAATAAGGAAGAAAGAAAAAGGTCTCATGAAACTTGTTCATTTGTTCGGAAATGTGACAGATCAAACAGGTGTAAAGGAGGCAATTATCGCTCTTGGTTTTCGTAGCAGAAAAATAATCAGTTATCTCAGCTTTTACTTTGAACTCCTGGTTCTAGACTAATCTTGGTTTCAAGTCGAAGTTCTAAGATTATTCTCGGATGGGTTCTGCACTAGACCTCTCTCTGTCTCTCTTGATCTCTCGTCTTCCTCAATCTGATCTGTACTGATCTATGGGCGTCGTGCCTTGCTTATATAAATTGTGGGTGGAGTTTCGATGATCCCTGGGCACGCCTATGCATAATGATATGTAAATCGCCAAGTTGACCAACTTTTTCCACATATGACCGACGCTGCATTTAAAGAGATACTTAAAATTTAGATTCAGTATCCCCTGCTGATCCTGTGCAGACGGTCAGTACTTGAGAAAAGATAAATCCACTTATATGATCTCAATCTTTACCTTAAACTTATTCTTGCTTTGACCACACATACTTTTATTACTATCTCCACTGCAATATACACTTAAGTTGTTTTCATCTTTAGCTTGAATCTTTTTTCACTTTTCTAAACCATATGGACTATTCATATTTACCTAACCCCTCCACTTGGGCAGGATATGACACAAGGTCAATTTTTTAAGCGAAGTTTAACAGGTTTGAATTCAGAGTTTTCCTTCTACACTAGTTGCCTCACCAAGGCTGAAGAACCAAGTCTGTCCTACTATTTCCCCATAGCTGGAGGGAGAGTAATTGGATTCATACCTTTCTCAAGGGTATTAGTGCTACGTGAAATGCAATCAGTCTCGGCCAGGATTTGAATGTGTTGCTGTGTTCATTTCCTACAACGATAACCATTACACCACGGGCACCATATGGACTATTACCAACTTGAGTTGTTTTTATTTCTGGCCTGAACCTTTTTTCCTCCCTTTAGCCTGTACAAAGTTCATTACTGTTTTTCTTTTATATTATCGCAAGATTCACTTTAACGAAATAAATAAATAAAATAGGATAGGGAATGAAATGATAAGAAGAGAGAAAGAAAAAAAAAAAAGAATTTTCCTTAATTATTTCCCTAGAATCGTTAATTATTCAATCAGTCTGGGGGTGGGATAGAGTTCTCTCTGTCACACTAGAAGAAACTACAAACCACCTACACGCAAGAAATAAACAGAAAACTTAACCACAAAACAAATCTTTTTCATTCAAAAAGTCATTTGTTAAATATAAATTATTTCATAATGTTGTCACACAACATCTTATTTTATCCACTATTTTTTAACTATTCTGAATATCTATAACATGAAGATGAGTGTACACACACACACAGTCCACTTATTCTAGTGTTTGTTAATTACCATAATGGAAAAAATTTCAAACCAACTTGACATCTCATATGAATCATACTAAATAAAAGAATGAACACACACAAAAAAAAGTCCTCATGTCATTTGTAACTAAAAACTAATATAAGAATCAAGAATTTTTTTATAAAAAAAAGAAGGGTATTTATATGATGTAAGATTAACAAGAAATACAGTAAGATAGAGATTTTAGTAGAATGGATTTTTTGGAATAATCATTTTTGTTAATGCTTTGACAAATAATCATC
>CAUZXS010006093.1:7500-24113 GCA_963585895.1 Sepioteuthis lessoniana
ACCGTCGCAGGGGTCTAGCCCGCGTAGTGGGGCCGTGTGTTATAGGTGCGGTGACCAGGGCCACATTGCGAGGAACTGCTGGCGGCGACTGACAGCTGTTCGCTGCTTCCGGTGTAATGAGACCGGACATATGGCCCGGGATTGTGCGGGAAACGGGACCGGGGGCAAGGTGCCGGCGTCCCCAAAGCAAAAATTAAATGAGGCGC
The DNA here is from genome assembly GCA_963585895.1 of Sepioteuthis lessoniana. Classification (NCBI taxonomy): domain Eukaryota; kingdom Metazoa; phylum Mollusca; class Cephalopoda; order Myopsida; family Loliginidae; genus Sepioteuthis; species Sepioteuthis lessoniana. The sequence continues at coordinate 7,707 of CAUZXS010006093.1, forward strand.
TACCGATTATTCAAGTCTATGTCAACGAGACATTGTGCGGAAACGGTCTATAGGTATAATACAACGCCAAAGGATACTGTGACTGCTGCGAGTGCACCCGCCAATGCAATCCATCGGTACCGAGTGCGCATTAAGGGCATTGACGCGCGTCTGCCTGATCGGCAGGGAACGAGAGGGCCGTATGAGTTAGGGGACACCGTCTGGGTGAAGCCTCCCAATAGCCGGTGCACCACCCGTTTTCGAAGGGGGCAAATCACCGGCATCGTCAATGAGCAGGCCGTACTGGTCGATGGCACTCCACGCCATGTGAGGGACATCCGGCCCGCCTTAAACACGAATCCGTTGGCAAGTAGCAGCAGTGGTGAATCATCCAACGACGAACTGTGGATCTGACCTATACCCCGCGTGCCTGATGATCCAACCGCGAACACCGACGCTGATACCGATAGTTCCGATGGCACTTCAGAGAGCTCAGATGAAGAAGTCCAGACAATCCCCCTTCGTAGGAGTGCCCGCAACAAACGACCACGTCCGCCATGCCACATGTGTGATCTTGAGACCAGGGGGGAGTGTGGACATGAAAGTGGGACTAACGGCAGCTCTCGACAAAAGAGGGTTCGTTTGTGTCTGGCGTGCAGGTCAGTGATTCGATAAAAAGAAAAGAAAAGAAAAATACTCACCGCTGTTTCAATAATCCACCTTCAGCCCATTAAAGGAAAAGATATTTATTGTAAAAAAATACAAATTTGGCACGAGGCCTAAAAATGGAGGGGGAAGGCTGGTCTACACTATCCTAATCTCTAACTTAACTAGACTCATTCACTGACCAATACATATCTCCAAATTAAAAAACACCAAAATACCTCAATTAAACATATCACTGTCAAACTGCATTCACCAAAACCAACAATCACCAAAACAACATTAATACTCCATGAAGATCTAAACTTAATCCCATATTTACAGAGTGAGGGGGAGGGGAACATTTTAAAAAAACTAACGAACGCTATATACATCTTTATTTACAAAACTATTTACAAAACAATTCCCCTAAAAACGAAAGTGAACAAAACATATATGCATTATGATGGTTAGTATGGGGTCCCCCCTACGTACTAAAACATGGCAGAAAGAGGAGTTAACCAGTCGAAAATAGTGTCGAAGGAGCAAAATAAACAAATAGGATAAATAAATGGTAAAAAAAATATAAGTAAACAATAAATATGAATAAACATAAGCCCTCCATCGCACTTCTGGAGAACTCCAATTCCTGTCACCTAACAGAGGGGAAGGGAAGGGAGAGCAAAACAAAAGAAGGGGACAAAAAAATGGGGGCCCAATGACCTTGCATACTCTAGCTAAGTTAACTAAATTAGGAACAAACTAAATCAAAATGGCCTAAAAAAAGTCTAACTTACCTGGGCTGGGTGGTCACGTCCTTCCGGTAACGCAAAATTCTTAGGTCCCTGGGATGTCCAAGGTGAAAATAAGGTTGGCTCCTACCACGCGACACAAGCGCGCAACAGTCACCCACCTTTCGCCAAACTCCAGTGAAGAGAGTCTCTTTCTCTCAGACCGGATTTTGACTTTGATTTGGTGTTTAAAAAATGCCACCAGGGTCTGAGAAGAAAAAGACTCATCCTCACAGAGTTCCTTCTTTCTCGTCGTCCAAATCACGACACACATAACGCCGAGTAAGCAGAGAAACACGTAATGTTCCTGTCTGTTCAACCTCGGCACCACATTGCTGCACACAGAACTGGCTTCCAGGACAAAAAACTTTCCATTGAGGATGCGGACCATGTAGCCTTCAAGAAGCTTGCACAGCGGCCGTACGACCGGGCAATGAAAGAAGGTGTGACTAATAGTCTCCTCCAAATCACCGCACCGGCCGCACTCAGGCGAAATGACCTGTTGCGCTGCAAACAATTTCTTACCGACCCAGAGGGCATTCCGAATGACCAGCCAGGTGAGGGAAGCCTCGTTATTATTGAGGCACCTCATCCTGGGGGCCCAAGGCCACAATAAGCGACCCTCCGCCTCCGTCACACCGAGCTTGCCAATCAGACCATCGCTAGCGGCCCCCCTCACTAAACATCGATATAATGCCCTACTCGACAACGGCCGGCTGTCAGAGAGACCTGTCTGCAGCCGAGAGAGAACTTTCAAAGCATGCTGGCACTCGCGATAGAAGGGGCATTCGCATCTGGGCAACCGATGGGCCTCCCCATCTGCAAAATGCACACTTCTTAGCGACGGGAAAGATTGTCTAGCGTCTTCTTTCCAGACGCTTCCCGTCGCTGTGTCCTGTGAACACATCCGGTCTAGGAAAGTAAGACGCAAAGTATGGCGCCGTACTTTGACGTTAGGTACTCCCTAGACCGCCTTCAGAAGGGTGAAGGTAACAGATCTCCCGTCGCACCAAAGGATGTCTCTTAGCCCAGAGAAACTGGAAGAGAATCCTTTCCAGCTTGAATAGGATGGTGGCCGGGATAGGAAGCACTGAAAGTCGGTATACGGCTAGGGAGTAGATGTGCGAACTGCACACCTCTGCCCAACCCTTAAGGGAAAGCCTTCTACGCAGCCACAACTCAGTTGCGGCTACGACCTTATCCAGTACTTCCGACCAATTTTTCTCCAATTGAAGATCAGGCCCAAACCAGACGCCGAGTATCTTGCACGGACCGTCTTTCCAAATGAAGGGGCCGGGAAGAGCACAGCCTTTCCACGAGCCCAACCGCAAGCCGACAGACTTTTCGCAGTTAATCTTGGCCCCTGTTACAGCTTCGTACCTTCCGATTTCTTTGCTCACCTCCTCCACCTCGGCACTGCTCGTTACAAGCACGCTGACGTCGTCAGCGTATGCAGTGTACCTGGCCACCTCACTGGCGTCAGGTAACGTGAGGCCGCGTAGGACCGGGTTCGCCTTTATCCTGCGTAGAAAAGGCTCTAACGCCAGGATATACAACATGGGCGATAAAGGGCAACCCTGACGAATCGATCGAGTCAGAGTGAAGGGCTCCGACCTTACCCCATTCACCTCCACCATGACTCCGGGGGACGCATAAAGGAGACGTATCCAGGTGCGAAAATCAACCCCGAAGCCAGCCGAAGACAAGACAGCCTCCAGAAAAGCATGGTCAACCCTATCAAAGGCCTTGGACTGATCTAAATTGATCAGCGCGGCATTTCCGTCGACTTTTTCTACGATCGTGCGGACCAGATGAAGACTGTCCTGGATAGTCCTACCCTTCACAGCACAAGTCTGCTCGGGGCAAATCAGACTAGGCAGGACAGTCTGCAAGTGGTTGGCCAAGATCTTCGCCAAAATCTTTAAGTCCGTGTTTAACATCGTTAAAGGGCGAAAGTTACTAATCCCATCCCCCCCATGTTTGTTCTTACGTAGCAACTTCACTATACCCCTGGTGAAGCATCTGGGTATAGTACCCTGCCTCATCCAGTTGTTATAGATGGTTGCCAGCAAGGGGACAAACATGTGCGACAACCTCAAGTACACTTCATAGGGCAGACCATCAATTCCGGGGGACTTATCCAGCCCGACCGACTTCAGTGCATCCCGAATCTCCTCCTCCTTTATGCGCCCCTCACACCCAGCCGCTTCAGTCGCCGAAAGGCGAGGGAAGTCGGCAAGATAGGTGTCGAACTGAGCAGAACTCAGTCCGGGCTCCCTAGTGAAAAGCTTCAAGAAGTACTGCCGGAACTCACCACAGATGGCTTCGTTTGTAGTTCGACGGAGCCCCTCCGGCGATGTGACACTGGCGATGTGCCGATCAGTAGCATGCCTGAGTTCCTCGGCCCGTAGTTCCTGGGCCATATTCGTCGCCTTGCAGGACATTCTTTTTAACCTAGCCCTAACTACCAGAGCTTGGTACTCCTTAATTTGCAAGGGAAAGGTTGAACTTCCAGTAACCAGACATCCTACGTCTAGCCTTATCTAGCTTAATCGACACACATAAAAATTTGTGGTCGGAATTTTTATACGACTCAAAACTTGGACCACCTAAATAATCTAAGTCGACTCGCTTAACTAACACTCGGTCCAAATAGCTATACAGCTGGGCCGAGGCGCCCCTACCGGTCCAAGTCCAAACTATCTTATTTGGATGCCTTTCGCGAAATTTGTCCACCAGATCTAACCGCTGGACAAACTCACGAAAATATCTGGCATCCAAGGGGTTAGTACCCGCACTAGTAGCCCCTCTATCTAAGTTGGGATCAAGGACGGCGTTCCAATCACCCACTAAAATTACCCGCTTTGATGGCACGACATACGGCTCGATGCGCCGGAAAAAGGCAGGAAGCTCACTGGTAGCATTGGGTCCATAAACCCCAATCAATCGAAACACCTTACCCTTTATGGTAACGTCCAGAACACAAAGTCTGCCCGCCAGATCTGAAAGAACAAGAGCACACGAAGCGTCCAGACGTCTACTTACCAGCCAGGTGACACCTCTAGAACGACTATCAAAGCATGCTGAGAAGGACAAATAGTCCCTCGCCAGAATACCTTCATAGAAGTTGGAGTCGAAGTGAGTCTCCTGTAAACAACAAATATCAATGCCGCGACGCTGGAGGTATAACAATAGTTGGGATCGCTTAGAATCCGACCTCAGGCCGCGGCCATTTAAACTAGCCAACCTTAAATCCATCATGAAAATTACAGGGGTTGAGTGCCCGGACTAAACATGGCTGGGGTCAGGACTCCGACGGTCTGGCTCATGGATCCCGTGGCCATCTCATTATCGATGGCTCCGTCATGAGCGAGACCCCCGACATCCCGCGGAAAGGTTAGTTTAAGTGCCCTATAAAGGGAGGGGTGTAAAACAACAGGGACCCTCCCAACGAGACCCTTACAAGGTGAAAGATCGTCCTTAAGGAATGATAAAGGGCCGAGGGCCTCGTTAGCCTCTCCTAACATTTTCATAACTCCTTCCGACCCTCGGCCCTTTCGAATGACGGTGGTGATCCATGAATTTGGAAAGTTTTTAGGGTCCTCCACGTTTCGACCATTGACTTCCTTAAAGTTGTGGAGGACCCTCAATTCTTTTAAAAGTTGAGGCTGGACCTTGTGCAGACGATCCAGGGCCCCCTCATCCACCCAGCAGATGTTTAACCCGGTGTTGTGGCGTGGCTTTTCCTTCTTTTTGATGTGCTTTGGGACCTCATCCCCCGAACTGTCGATTGATGAACTCCGCTGCCGTTTCTTCGGTGTGGTTGATGGTGATGATGCAGCTGCTGTTACTGGTGGTGATGGTTTTGCTGGAGGAGACTCCAACGGCAGCGGAGGGGGGGGGTCCCTTTTTCCTCTGTGCTAAAACAGACATGAGAGGTGGAGGCATGGATCTATGAGGAGGTGTAGTTGGTGGTGGTCGGATGATTCTTGGCATTCTTGGTGATGAAGGGGTGGAATGAGGGGGCCCTGGTCGTGGAGCCGATTTCCGCTCCTGGTCCAGCCTCTTTTTGAATTCCATTAATTTTTCAAACTTCTCCCGGCCTGGGCTGAAAGATCTGACCTTGGGAGGAGTGCGCTGTTTAGGTGGGGTCTTGGGAGGGAGTTTGATTTTTTTTGGAGATGTTTTATCTGCATATGAGGGGGTTGAACTGTTTCCGTTGGACTTGTTTTTTGAGGGGGGTGAACTGTCGGTGCCTACCTGGGCCGACTTTTGGGAGCGAGGATCCTCAGGTTGGAGCTTCCTCCCACCTTTTCCCACAGTCAGCCACTCAGCCTTCGCCTCTTCGGAATTAACCGTAGGGGACGAAGGGGGAGTGGGGCTTTTTTTACCCGCTGGTGTGGGTGAGACTACGGGAGCCTCCTTTTCTGTGTTTATTTTAACCACAGGTGAGAGGGTATCATGATTGTGGTCGGGCTTCTTCGGGGCCTTCTTCCCCGGGCAAACTGCGGAGAGGTGACCAATCTCGCCACAGTGCCAGCAGGCGGGTTTCCTTCCGGATACTATTACGGGAAGCCTGCGCCCTTCCACCTCCAACCAGTTGGGAACGGAGTAGAAGGTTTTCATATCTAACATTATGTCAAACCTCCATTCCCCACGCATTCCATCGTGAGTTGCTGAGACGATGTCACCAAACTGAAGCATATAGGCGGCTAAGTTTGCGTCTCGAAGGAAGCTAGGGACCTCGTATATTGAAACCGTGGTCCGCCGTCGCCCCATATATTCTGTTCTAAAGAAAAATTCTTTATTTTCCAGGGGTTTTTTTGTAAGGGCGACGGCATCTTCTATGGTCGGTAGCAATATATCCCAGAAAGCGTAAGAAGCACCAGCGATTATCGCTTGTGCCTTTACGCCCAGGCTGGAAATCTGACGGAGAACCATATCTTTGGCGGGTTTAACAATTTTTCTGGATCGTTTATCCACAACAAAGACAGACACTGTTCTTTTTTTCTGGTCTTGTCTTACCTCCTCCAAATTGAACATAAGGCCATGCTCCTGTACTTCACTGGAGATGGCCTTTGCTCGCTGGAGCAAGTCGTCGACATCGACCTGTATTTTCGGGGGGGCTGTCCAACTATTTTCCTTTTCTTTTTCATTTTTACTTTCTGGAGATGATTTTTTTTCCGGGGAGGGTAATATTTTTTGTGGTGTTTTTTCTTTCTGGTCAGGGGGAGGGGTATTTTTTGGGGTAGGTGTTTTGATTTTCTTTTTCACCTGGGGGGGAGGGTCACCCTTGATAGGGGAGAAAAGGGCCTTTATGGCCGAGCCGTCTGACCGGCCGGCCATAAATGATAGGCTGGTTGGAAAAAAAGTGGTTGTGAATATGATAATAAAAAAACAAAAAAAAGGTGAAAAAATAAAAAAACTTAGCTTTTTTTTTTATCCAACCAGGTCAGAAATTTTCAGCCCGGTCAGGAGAAGTCACACAATGAAATGAGGTTCGGCGATGGTAATATCCGTATGATATGCTGAAAAACAAACAAACTTAATCCGGGTGAGGTCTGACACGAAAACAAACTAGTCAAGAGCGAACTCGAGACAAAAGCCCATTAAAAGAAAAAAGAGAGGAGGCGCCCGACCGGAATTTTTATAGGCTAAGGAAATGGATTATGGGTAAGGTGGCGTAAATAAAAGCCGACTCGTTTTTCTTTTCGGCGTCTTTTTCTCGGCGAGAAGCAGAAGCAGGTGGAAGAGAAACGAAGGAAGAAGCACAGAGAGAGTGGAAAAGAGAGAGGAGAGAGAGAGGAGGAAAGTGGAGGAGGAACGCAAAGAGGGAAGTGGTGTAATAAGCACTTTAGACTGAAATCTAAAGGTCGCTGGTTCAATCCCGAGTCCAACACACAGGGGGGATTATCCACCCTAAAACCACAATATGTATGTATATATATGTATGTATATATATATATATATATATATATATGTATGTATATATATGTATATATATATATGTGTGTGTATGTATATATATATATATATATATTTATATATGTATGTATATTTATACATGTATGTATATTTATACATGTATGTATATTTATACATGTATGTATATATATACATGCATGTATATTTATGTATGTATTTATATATATATATATATATATATATAGTATATATCTATATATATATGTATATGCAAATTTCATTAAACATAATAGACATTTTATGCGTACATATTTTCTTCTGGATCTGTTCGATTTCCCGTATTACTTTTATCGTATTCGGGGGGAATTGATTTATGTATTGTCCATAGTTGTATTTATCCCTAGTACATTCTGCCCGACTGGGCCATCATCAGGTGAGAATCTATTACAAAAGTGATGTAACTTTTGTTTTAGCAAATTACTACTGTGTTAGGGCGTCTTTGCCGTTGAAGATTATGGCGCTTGCTTTTAAATGTAATTCTGTAATTAGTGCCAGTAGCTAAAGACATTTAAGTACATTAGCACTGGTTTGAAAATTAATTCTATTAAGTCCTGGTTGCAGGTTTCTAATATATAGTGCTTCGAGAATATGAACTTTTTGTTTTTTATTTTGATGTTCGAGTATTGTTGTGTTGTCGGTGAGAATTTTTTGTAGTTATGTTCTTGGGCATGAATGTTTTTTTTAAATGCTGAGCTATTGAACTTGTGTCAGAAAGGTGCATTGTAAGTCTCCTCGACAGCGTAGTTGAGGTTAAACCAACATATATATTAATATTATCAGAGATACAATCTCCTAAGGGACATTTAAATTTATATATAACGTTGGTTTTTTGCAACACCCCAATCGATGGAGAGGAGTTATTTCTAATGACCAAATTCGAGGTTTTAAACTTATTATAATATATAAGTTTTATTTTTTTATTAGGATCAGTGGTGGGTATGTTTTTGTGAATCAATGTTTTCATTATTTTTTCATCGGATTTATAATTGTTGTGCATTTGGTTACGATAAAAAAGTTTGATATATGTTTGTTGACTGGATGGAGTAGTACACTGTTTATTTTGTTGGTTAACATTTTTGATCATACGTTTAATTTGTTCATCAACAATATAGTTAGGAAACCCATTGTTGACGAGAGCCTGTTTTATGTTTTCTACCTCTTTATAAAATATTGTTTTGGAGGAGGAGATTAGATTGGCACGAGACATTAGATTATGAATAATTGCTTTTTTATATCTGAAGGGGCATTCACTTTTAAAGTTGAGGGTACAGGAGTTATTACTAGAGGGCTTTTTGTAAGTGGACGTAGTGAAGTTATTATTGTTGTTAGTATCAATGAGAACATCTAAAAAGGAAATTTTATTGTTTTTGTTTAGTTCATGAGTAAAGTTAAGAACTGAATTGTTTTGGAAGGTATCTTGTTGATTTCGTTAATATTATTAGTAAGAATAAGGATATCATCAACATATCTTAGGTATATTGGAGGTTTTTTTATGCTATTAAAAATTCTATTTTCGAGATCTGACATGTAGAAATTACTGAAAATGGGACCCAGGACAGACCCCATAGAGACACCATCTGTCTGAACGTAAATATTTTCAAGATGATCATAAAATGGAACTTCAGTAGTGCATGTTAGGAGTAGTTTTCGAAGTATATTAGGGTTGATTTTAAGAGGAGGGAGAGATGGGTTATTATAAATATTATTTATAATAATATCTATTGTTTCATTAACAGGTACGTTAGTAAATAAATTTTCTACATCGAGTGAGGCTAATATACCATTATTGGGTTTAATTGTATGAAGAACTTGAATTAATTCATATATAGATTTTACGTTGTATTTGCTAGGTAAGTCTGGTGAAATAAGCTGTTTTATTGTTTTTGTGAATTGATAAATTGGTGTAGGTATTTGTGATATAATAGGGCGTAGAGGATGATTAGGTTTATGTATTTTTATGGTCCCGTAAAGATAGCCGGGTTTATAATCCCCAATTATTTTGGGTAGTTTTGTGCTATTAAGTTTGGCATTATTAGCAGTGATTAGTTTATTAATTTTTGATTTTAGTTGGTTGGTGGGATTCTTATTTAGTTTTTTGAATTTCGTATGGTCATCGAGGATATTTTGTAGTTTTAAATGGTAATCTGTTTTATTGAGTACTACAAAAATGTTTGTTTTATCAGTTTTTTTTATGGTGATGATGGGGTGGTTGCGTAGTTCTTTAGCGGCAGTTTTTAGTTGATGTGTTAATAATATAGGTTGTTTTTTATTGTATCTATTTTTGATGGCTTCAGCCTTAAGAAGATCACGGAATTCAGGTCTGATTGAAATTACCTTGTTGTCCCGGAATTTTATAATATTTTGGTATAAAATTTCAATTTCTGTATTTTTGTTGATGCTGGTATATCCTTGAAATAAATGGCAGTTGGGTCCTAAGTTGAAGAAATCTTTTTGTTGTGGAGTTAATTTACAGTCCGAGAGATTGATAAATTTATCAATATTGTTAGGAATAAGTAGATGTCCTCTGTAGAGATTGTTGAGCTTTTTTTGAAGTGTAAGTGCTCGTAATCACTTTTGTTAATGATGACGGAAAGTCTGTCATTTAGTTTGTGGAGTTGTGCAGGTGTAATAGAGCTTTCGAGTTTGTTTTGTATTTTTTGTGATTCAAGATTGAGTGAATGGATGTTGTTCTTACAGAGTGTAATTTGTCTCTTCACGAGATCACGTCTGTATTCCAAAGTGCTGTTATATTTATGAGCTGCAGGATCAGGGAGTTTGAAATATGTATATTTAGGCAGCATTTCTTCGTTAATGCAAATTTCATCAAACATAATAGACATTTTATGCCTACATATTTTCTTCTGCATCCGTTCGAATTCCCGTATTACTTTTATCGTATTTGGGGGGAATTGATTTTGGTACTGTCCATAGTTGTATGTATCCCTAGTCGGGCAGAAAGTACTAGGAATATATGTATATATACATATACATATATATGTATATATATATACATATATATATATATATATATATAAATATATAAATATATATATCATCATCATCATCATCATCATATCGTGCTGGTAGCACGGATATCCCTGACCCTCTCTCGCCACTCCTCCCTATCGTTCATCGCCCTAGGTAGGTCTTCAGGACAACATCCTGTATCCTCACATAGCTGCTGAATGTACGTTCGAGCTGGTCGCCCTGCTTTTGCGCGGCCATGTGTGGGGATCCATAAGAGTACATCTCTGCTTCTCCAGCAGTGTCCTGCATGTCTGGTTCGTATAACTTGAATAGTTTTCGTGATGGGGGCAGGTGGCCATACAGTTGGTGTCTTGTGGGGTGTTGCTGCCAGGACTTGTTCAGGATTGCACGCAGCATTCTTGTGTAATTGCCATCTAGTTTCTTCTCCAGCCGTTTTGTTAGAGTCCATGTAGTGCATCCATATAGCAGTATCGATGTGACCGCTGCCTGGAAGAAACTGCGTTTCATTTTATCGGTTAGGTCTGATTTCCATATAATCGATAGCCTATTGATAGCTGTCCATGCTTTCGTTAGCCTCGTTTCGATGTCCTTTTCGGTTGATTCGACGCTGCTTCCTAGGTACGTGAATTTGTCTACTAGTTTAAGTGGGGTTCCTTCTAGAGTGGAGATGTCCCCCGTTTGGTTATAGCACATATATTCCGTTTTGTGTGCATTAACATAGAGGCCTATGCTTGCTGCTGCTCGTTCCAAACTATGCAGAAGAGTTTCGGCTTGGTCAGGTGTATTTGCCAGTATCGCTATGTCATCGGCGTAGTCGGCATCGGTAATTGTTGTTGCGGGGTATCTTCTGCTTCTTTTCTTCGTCAGTTCGAAGCCATTCTCTTTGATTTTGTCAATCGATGTTCTAAGTACATAGTCTAGACAAATGATAAAGAGGTACGGGGCCAGCGTATCCCCTTGTAGTACTCCTGCTACAATGTCAAAGTATTCTGTGTCTCCATCCGGTGATCGTATTTTTACTTTAGTGTTTCTATAGAGAATCGTTATTGCCGCTACGGTTTCTTTAGGTATGCCGTACGCTAGTAGGATTTGTTCCATCTTTCCTCTGTGAATGGAGTCGAAAGCCTTGGTAAAGTCGACAAATATTAATGTACCTTGTAGGTTCTTTGCACGTACACCTTCAAGGATTCTGCGGATGGTTAATATTTGTGAGGTCGTGGATCTATTTCTTCAGAAGCCATTTTGGTTTTTTCTAAGTATGTTGTCGATTTTGGGTTCTATTCGGTTTCGTAGTAGGGCATTGTAGATTTTGGCAGCTATGGATGTAAGTGTTATGCCTCGGTAGTTTTTGGCTAACCCAAGGTCCCCCTTTTTAGGGAAGGGGAGTATGCATCCCTTCATCCATCTATCTATCGGATTTTGATTGTATACTGCGTTGCAGTGTCGGAGCAGTATGTCGTCGAATTGTCTGGTCTTCCATACTTCCGGGGGAATTTCGTCCAGCCCTGCAGCTTTCCTATTTTTAATTTTTCTGAGAACCGAGTCGAATTCTTCTTATGTGAACGGTCCTAGTTAAATGTCTAATTGTTTGCTAATTATTCTGGTGATTGGTTCATGTGTTATTTTTGGTGGGTTTCCAAGTAAGTTTTCGAAGTGCTGTTTCCACAGTTTTATTCTTTCTTGTTGGTTTGCTGCTTTAAGTTTTGCTTTGGCTGTGTTCTTTCTTCTGCTCACTTCGTTTATTGTTTGCCAGGCTATTCTAGATTGTCTATCTTCCACCGAGTCTCTAATCCTATCTATCTGATTTCGAATGTATTCTGTCTGTTCCTTTATATATATGCCTGCTAATTGATATTGTGCCGTTTTTAGTTTTAAGGCATTTGTGTTTGTTAGGTTTTTTCGATAGTTTTTGGAGGCTGTTTTCACTAGTGCACGTTTTTCTCTCACCGCTAAAGTTTCCCATGGGACTCTATATTTAGTTTTAATTTTTGTTGGAATGTATTTTGCTGCTGCCTCGAGGTGTGCATTGACGAAATGTTCATATTCGTCGTTTGGTGTAATTTTTCCGTCTTTTCTTGTAGTGTTTCGAATCTGTTTCTTAATTCTAATACGTATTTATCGCTTATATCTTTGTTGTTTAATAGGGCCCAGTCATAGTGTTTGGTGGTCGCTGTTCGTTTGGCGTTTTCTTAGGCTTAACCGTATTTTCGACGTGACTATTCGGTGATCGGTGGACACACCCTCAAAAGAGGAGTATGCCTCGCAATTCAATGCACTATTTTTCCATTTCTTGTTTATAAGGACGTAGTCTATCTGAGCTTTAGTATTGTTTGTGTACGTGTATGTCCATAGTTTGCCCTTCCTTTTTTGGTAGTTTGTATTGAGGCATGCTAATCTATTTTCTATCATGAAATCTGTTAGATGTTGCCCATTCCTATTTGACGTGTTGTGGAGGCTGTATTTGTTGTTTCCGTTTTTCCCGATTTGGGCATTCATGTCTCCGCCAATGACTAACATGTTGTGTTTCGGGATGCTACGCACTAATGAGGATAACTCATCGTAGAAGGTGACTATTTCATTTTCTTCACTAACATTGGTGGGGCTGTAGCATGAGATGATTGTTGCTCTGGGGTTTCCGTTAAATGTAGCTACCATCATTCTAGGTTGTATTTTCTCAACGCTATTAAGTGTTTTTAATGCTCTAGGTCCTATAAGTAATCCTACCCCTCCTACTGCGGCGTTGACAGAGTTTTTCCATGCGGATACAGTGGCGAGCGACCAGCCATTGCCAGTTTCGTGATATTTGATATCTTCTGTGTGCGTGTATCTGTGTTCTTGTATGCATATTATGTCTATCTTATGTTCTTCGGCCGATGCGATTAGCTCTGGGAGTTGTCCTATTCTATTTAAGGTTCTTACGTTAAATGTGGCTATTTGTAGTGTTTGCTTGCATTTTAGTAGTTTTGGTTGTTTGAGCTCTGTAGCTGATTTTTCGAACACCGAGGCCAGGGCTCCAACCTCAGCAGGACGCGCCCCTTTTTTAGCCGCACGAAGAGCGATGCGGTTTGTGTTAGTGGTTTGAGTGTGGGTCATGGTTATCTTTCGATGGCTGTTTTATTCTCTTCTATAGAAGCCACTCTTATAGAGGAGCAGCAGTAGTTCCCTGATCGAACTAGCGATCCTGAGTGTAAAGTCGTCAAACTCACGTCCAGGCCCCGTTTAGGTATTGAGTTTGGTCGTACATGCGTTTATTCAAATACCTTTACATACATCATGCTGCTTCCCATGTATACGCAAAAAAAAGGGGGGGGTAATTTTGGTTTTAAGTTTTAACTTAGTTAAAGTCCAACATTAAGGTACTTTCGTATGACTTTCAATGGTACTGACTTGTGCTTTTTTTTTTTTGCTGTATTGGGACTTTTCGTAGGTTTTTCATTTTTTTTTTTTTTTTTTTTTTTTTTTTTTTTTTTACTACAGTTGGGAACCTAGCACGCTTCAGGAATTATAGAGCTTAAAAGATTTTTTTTTTTCTTGGGGGGGGGGGGGCGGCCTGTTGTAGCATTAGGTGTTTTAGGCTTTTTCTTTTTCTTCTAAACTACTGTTAGGGCTTTCTTTATGAATTTTTTAATTATTCGATAGAAGACATTCAAAAACATTCTGCCTTGTTCGCTGACATGTGGAAAGTCTAAACATCAATTTGGCTTTATAGTACAGTAAGCGTGTCTTTACATTTAAAACGCATAGTTTAAGCATTATTTCACAAACAAAATACAGCATAACATTTTGTAAAATTCAGCATTTTAAATTGATAGGACTTAAAGACATACTGACCAATATTGATATATTACTTCCAGTTGGCTCCTGAGTTCAAATGCTTCTTCCTCTTTGCCCTAACAATTTTTTGAATTTTGTATGGTCATCGAGGATATAAAAAAAAAAAAAAAAAAAAAAAATTAAATAAGAATCCCACCAGCCAACTAAAATCAAAAATTAATAAACTAATCACTGCTAATAATGCCAAACTTAATAGCATAAAACTACCCAAAATAATTGGGGATTATAAACCCGGCTATCTTTACGGGACCGTGAAGATACATAAACCTAATCATCGTCTACGCCCTATTATATCACAAATACCTACACCAATTTATCAACTCACAAAAACAATAAAACAGCTTATTTCACCATACTTACCTAGCAAATACAACATAAAATCTACACATGAATTAATTCAAGTTCTTCATACAATTAAACCCAATAATGGTATATTAGCCTCACTCGATGTAGAAAATTTATTTACTAATGTACCTGTTAATGAAACAATTGATATTATTATAAATAATATTTATAATAACCCATCTCTTCCTCCTCTTAAAATCAACTCTAATATACTTCGAAAACTACTCTTAACATGTACTACTGAAGTTCCATTTTATGACCATCTTTGAAATATTTACGTTCAGACTGATGGCGTATCTATGGGGTCTGTCCTAGGCCCAATTTTCAGTAATTTCTACATGTCCGATCTAGAAAATAGAATTTTTAATAGCACAAAAAAAACCCTCCAATATACCTAAGATATGTTGATGACATCCTTATTCTTACTAATAATATTAACGAAATCAACATACTACAAGAGACCTTCCAAAACAATTCAGTCCTTAACTTTACTCATGAACTTAACAAAAACAATAAAATTTCCTTTTTAGATGTTCTCATTGATACTAACAACAATAATAACTTCACTACCTCCACTTACAAAAAACCCTCTAGTAATAACTCCTGTACCCTCAACTTTAAAAGTGAATGCCCCTTCAGATATAAAAAAGCAATTATTCATAATCTAATATCCCGTGCCAAACTAATCTCCTCCTCCAAAACAATATTTTATAAAGAGGTAGAAAACATAAAACAGGCTCTCATCAACAATGGGTTTCCTAACTATATTGTTGATGAACAAATTAAACGTATGATCAAAAATGTTAACCAACAAAATAAACAGTGTACTAGTCCATCCAGCCAACAAACATATATCAAACTTTTTTATCGTAACCAAATGCACTACAATTACAAATCCGATGAAAAAATCTTGAAAACATTGATTCACAAAAACATACTCCCCACTGATTCTAATAAAAAAATAAAACTTGTTATATATTATAAGTTTAAAACCTCGGATCTAGTCATGAGAAATAATTCCTCTCCCTCGATTGGAGTTTTGCAAAAAACCAACGTTATATATAAATTTAAATGTCCTTTAGGAAATTGTATCTCTGATAATAATAATATATATCTTGGTTTAACCTCAACTACCCTGTCGAGGAGACTTACAATGCACCTTTCAGACACAAGTTCAATAGCTCAGCATTTAAAAAAACATTCATGCCCAACAACACAACAACGGAAAATTCTCAGCGACAACACAACAATATTACAACATCAAAATAATAAACAAAAACTTCAGATTCTTGAAGCATTACATATCAGAAACCTGCAGCCGACACTTAATAGAATTAATTTTCAAACCAGTGCTAATGTACTTAAATGTCTTTAGCTACTGGCACTAAATATAGAATCACATTCAAAAACAAACGCCAAAACCTTCAACGGCGGAGACGGCCTTGCACGGTGGTAATATGCTAAAACAAAAGTTACATCACTTTTGTAGTAGATCCTCCCCTGATGATGTCCTAAGTCGGGCAGAAAGTACTAGGGATACATGCAACTATGGACAATACATGAATCGATTATATATATATATGTATATATATATATGTATATATATATATATGTGTATATATATATATATGTATATATATATATGTGTATATATATATGTGTATATATATATATGTATATATATATATGTGTATATATATATATGTGTATATATATATATGTGTATATATATATATGTGTATATATATATATGTGAATATATATATATATGTGTATATATATATATATGTGTATATATATATATGTATATATATATATGTATATATATATATATATATATATG
>CAUZXS010006094.1:0-57733 GCA_963585895.1 Sepioteuthis lessoniana
TATTCCTCTTCAACAGTAGAGGTAACCTTTGCCTGGAGGAAAAATAAGTATCATTAGATATAATTTACTGGCCAACAATTAAATAACCGTAATGAATTAATATTTAAATGTCCCCATAAAATAGATTTAAACTCATATGAAAAAGGTTGATAATAGAAAAATTGTTAGAGATAAAAACAATAGGATGAAATTAACAGTATCAGTATTACTACTGATATTAATGGAAAGTTATGCCATTAAACAATGAAACCGAAACCGAAACTGATATTAATGGTAATGTAATAACGGTAGAAGTAATCGTAGTCGTAGAAATAATAATACTGATAGTAATAACAGCAGCAACAACAACAAGTACTGTACCGATATTTACTTTATTAATAATAATATTATTATTAACAATAAATAATTCTTAAAATAATATCAATGATTTTAACGGTAATTAGAATGTTAGTATTCAGAAAAAAAATTATATAAAAATATTAAGAAATTAAATAAAGACTAAATTTTAATCCTAAATGAAAATCAAATAAAACCGACAATTTTTTAAAACTAAATAAAAAAGTTTAATATAAGTAATAGTGTTTATCGCCACGTTTTTCTTGATAAGTAAATAAATAAATAGAGGATTTTTTCTTCAATCTAAATAGGTTAATTTATTGACAAGATTTTAGTTGCTGAAGGTTTTTTGAGTTGTTTAAATATTTTTTAATACATAAGGATACATGACACCAGACATAACATCCAGTTTTGACACCAACTTCTAGTACATATCTTTTTGTCAGCCACCTTAAAAAAAAAAGATAGTAAAAATAAATTTAAAAAATATTTTTAAAAAATTCCCTCCGCTGTGTGTTGGTTATCTGAAGATTTCAGTTTCTTTTATACATTTTCCGGCTGAAATAAATTTATAATAGCCAAAAGACGATTATATATATATATATATATATATATATATATATATATATATATATATATATATATATATATACTCACTCATTGGTTTAGTGGGTAGAGTGTTCGCCAATAATCCCAGGTCGCGTCATACCAAAGACTTTTAAAATGGTACTTGATGCCTTCCTGCTTGGCACTCAGCAATATAAAGGGTAAAGTGGAGATATCTAGGGAAAGGAGTAGCGCCCTCCCCTACACCTCGGTGTAGTAGCTTTAGAAAAGGGAGCCTTTGTGTCACCCTTGACTAAGGTCGCCAACTTTACTTATATATATATATATATATATATATATATATATATATATATATATATGTGTGTGTGTGTGTGTAACCGTCATTTGGTTATATATATATATATATATATATTTAAGTACGATACAATTGTAAAATCAAATGCAACCGTCATTTACTGCATGAGTTAACGTAAACTCGTTATGTATTATAACTGGTAATAAAGCGCAGCTTTTTAACAGCGCTCTTTAGAGATTGAGGCGAGAAAGTATTGCTTTTAAGTTCAAGCCAAATTAAACGGTTGTAAGCATTGAATTGGTTATCGCTGTAAATCTAATCCATCTTGTCATTAAAATACAGAAATCCTGGAAGTTTATGCATTGGACACCCTTGTAAGTTTTTGAAAGCTTTTCATTTTTTTTTTCTTTTTTTATATTTTTATTATTTTATTTAAGCAAATTGTAAAATCTCTTTTGACGATGTTCGTTTTGTACATTCATTGAACAACTTTAATTGTTAAGTCTTAACTTATGCAGATTGTTTAAATGGATCATTTTTGTCATTTGTTCACCTTTCATTTTTTTAAATATTTTATGTTAACATTGCTGTGCGAAGATAAATCAAAAGGACTCTATAACCAATACTGCCTTTAAAATTTACGTTGTTTACTATCGATTAAGTATCAAATACTTATTAAGGGGGTTCAATTCACCCTGTTAATGTCTAGTAAAATGCATCCCTATCTGTTCTTATTGAAAATATCAATTTATTCTTGAAGGGACTTACGAGTGGTAGGTCCAATTTTCTATGTAAATATTTTGTAAAATGCCCCCCGGTCTTGTGTCTGCCTTGTCGGTTCCGGCTGTAAAATACGCTGACTGCATCTCTGCAGAGGGGTATGACTAAGCCCCACCCCTAATCAGTGTCCTCAATAAACCATCGCATGAAGAGGTCTTGCTCCGGAACTTTGGGAAATATGGAGTACCCCTTCATTGCCATTGCTCCCAGATTCACTCAGAACTGGAGTGGTAGCACTTAATACAGTCTTATCTCAGGGTCAAATAAAACTGTTTGACAATTTAACTGTAATCAAACAATTGACTGATGTTGATCTGAATTCGTAGTGATACATAACAATTCTTGGAACATTTTATCTACTGAATGAGTAATGTTGAATAGAATTATTAGTGTTGATTAGATACACTTAAAACAATTTGACTGTGTTCCGAAATTGAATTGTTAGTATTACATAGCAACGCTTGAAACCATTTAACTACGTGCAAATAAAACTATTTATGATAGCAATATTTGAATTCATTTAAGTGAGAGCAAACAGATGATTAATTCTAAATAGAAATATTTATGTTAGAATATTTGGAAGCATTTAACTGTGTGCAAATAATAGTAATACTTGATTGTAAACAAATTAGCTCTTATTCATTTAAAAATAAGGCTCCTATGTATAACCATTTAACTGTATACAAAGAAATGAGCTCTGGCTCATTTAAAAATGCTATCTATTAACTATGCCTTTACAAATCATATATGTATAAAGAGGATTTGGCATTAAATAACCTACAAGAGTTGATATGCCAAAAACCCAACTAACCAAAACCAATTGCTGCTTATTGAAAATATCAACTTTTTGTGGGAGGGTACTTATAAGGGGGAGGCTCAACTCGCCATGTAAATGTCTTGTAGAATGCCCTCCTACCAGTTGTTAGTGAAGATATCAACTTATTTTATTGCCCAGTTGGCTGGGGCTGTAGAATACACTAACTGCTTCTCTGCAGAGGGGTAACACCCTGCCCCCCCCCCCCAAACAAGTGTTCTGGATATGACACTAAACAATTTGATGTTGAGGTTCCAGTAATGCTGGAGGTTTGGGGAATACGGTGTACCCCATCATTGCCATCGTTCCCAGATACACCTTGGCCCAGAGTGGTAGCATCTGATAAGGGTCCTATCTATGGGTTAAATAGAACTAAACAGTGGTTTGAGTTTACTGTTTTTTGCATTTAAACTGCGTATTTATGCTAAAGTGAATTGTTTAAAATAGAACTGTTTTGATGTTTAAACTGCGTAATTGTGTTAAACTGAATTACTTGAAATAGAACTGTTTTAACATTAACTCTGTGTATTGCCCAGTCAGCTGGGACTGTAGAATGCACCAACTGATCCTCTGTAGATGGGTAAGACCTCCCAATGAGTGTCTTGGATATGATACTAAACAATATGATGGCAAGATTCCAGTGATGCTGGAGCATTGGGAAATGCAGAGTACCCCTTCATTGCCATTGCTCCCAGGTCCATTCTGGCCTGGAATGGTAGCACCTGATAGGGCCCTATATATGGGTTAAATAGAACTAACTGCATACTTATGCTAAACTGAATTGTTTGAATTAGAACTGTTTGACTAAACGAAATAGCTTGAAATAGAAATGTTTTTGACAATTAAACTGTACTTACATTTAAACTGAGTATTTATGCTAAACTGAATTGTTTGAAATGGAACTGTTTTTGACATTGGAACTGTTCATACACTAAACTGAATTGTTTAATGTAGAACATTTAACTGTGTGTAAACAAAATCTGTACTTATACTAAACTGAATTAGCTAAATTAGAACTATTTTAATGAACTGAATAGCTTGGAATAGAAATGTTTTTGAAAATTAAACTGTGCACTCATGCCTAAACTGAATTGTTTGAAATAAAACTATTTGCATAAAAATGGATTTGGCGTTAAATAACCTACAAAGGTTGATATGCCATAAAACCCAAACAACCAACTAACCATCAACTCATTTTAGATGTGCTTATTTTTGGAGGACTTATGTTGGGGTCAATTTGCTCTGTATATGTCTTTTAAAATGCACCCCCAATGAGTTCTTATCAAAAATATCAACTTATTCTTGGGGTACTTACAAAGGGTGGGTTTAATCCCCCATGTAAATATTTTGTAAAATACACCCTGACTGGTGCTTATCAAAGATATTAACTTTTTTTTAAAGGGTTAATTTGACCTGTAAATGTTTGATAAAATGCGCTCTAGTGCTTCTTGAAAATAACCAACTCTTTGACATTTCCCCAGTATATGCAATGGGGTCACTGGTTCTTGTTTGCTTTTTTACACCTGTCTTTGTATATTCAACAATATTCACAGGAGAAGTAAGAAATTCATAGAAAATTCTGATATTTGGATGTTCGTCTTTATTTTACTATTATACCCATCCATTTTTCTGTTCTTTTAGTAAATCTCTCTATTCTAAGACTTTTCTGCTATACACAAATAATTGCAGACAAGCTCATATGGAGATATTGATTTTTCTCAAATTTCTGCACAAGTCCCTCCTGCTGCTGTTTCTCACTAAAGGTCGTGGGACGTTCAGGGTTTGTAGGGTTAAACATTAATTTGGTTTTGTGAATCACCAGCTGATCATCTTGTGTATGTACTCATATTGTGATGGTACAGCCATCCTCAACAGACAAGGAAGTGATTCTGCTTCCAATCAGATGAATGTTCTGTTGGTTGTTCAAGTCCTCCGACAATATTCAAGGAAAATAGTGCTAATACACACCCACACACACATATATATATATAAGTATTCTTCAATCCAGTAAATCCAGACTAGGGAACAATTCTGTCTGGACAAATAAATTATTCAAATTTCGAATATTTAAATATTCCTGCTAGAGAGCTCAATGTAAATAAATTCACAGAGTGAATAATGTTATTTCAAGAAAAAAACAATATCCGGTCACATTAAGTTTATAAATTTACTTCCATCCTGTTAAGAGCATTGATATGAATCAAATTGATTCATATCAATGCTCTTAACAGGATGGAAATAGATTTATAATCCTAATGTGACTGAATATTTTTTTTTTTTCCTTGAAATAATATATATATATATATATATATATATAGGCATCTGTCGTCTACCTTTTCATTAGCAACTATACCGAAGTGTAGGAGAGGGCGCTACTGCTTTCCCTGGATTACTCCCCTTTACCCTTGATCCATACCTTGTAATGCTGAGTTTTAAGCACGGCAACATCAAGTAGCATTTTTTGAGTCTTTGGTATGACTCGACCTTGGATTGAACCCCAATGTCTGGGCCATTAGCAAACACTCTACCCATTTGACTAACAGGCTAGATATATAAAATTTAGAATACATATATATAAAATTTAGTATAGCATCTTGGTCTAATGATTGCATAGGGAAGAAACTGACAGTCACGAATTAACATTGATTCTATGTCTACATAATTCTAGATTTAATATTATATACTCTATCACCAATATTGAGCATTATAACAACATTGTTAATATTAATAAGTTTTTAAATTGATACCAAGTAGTGATATTGGTTTATTATATCTTCTCATTAATTGAATATGTTAGTTCCCATGACATAGTGACCAATGTGTTGGACCTGCAACATCATAGTAAGCAAGTTGAAAGTCCAATTACACTATTACATTTCCTTTTTGACACATTCTCTCAGCTTATCCTCCCAGCTATGAATTAAATAGTACTATGACTGTTTTTCTCTTCAAAAATGTCTTTGGCATTAGATAAGTAACAAGGGTTGATATGTCATTAAAGAAAGAAACTGAAACCATGTTGGTCAGGAAAAAGACATCACTTATGATAATTCAGTCCTTTGAAACCTATTTGGTGCCTATATAAATTTCTAATTTGGCTCAAGATCAGCCAGTTCCACAGCTTCCTATTCAGAATTGAATAAGAATCATTTACAAAGGCAACATTTAGATCTTTGTTTTAGAATATATATATATATATATATATATATATATTTAGGCAGCATTTCTTCGTTAATGCAAATTTCATTAAACATAATAGACATTTTATGCCTTTTTTTATATTTCTTCAGGATCCGTTCGAATTCCCGTATTACTTTTATCGTATTCAGGGGGAATTGATTTAGGTATTGTCCATAGTTGTATGTATCCCTAGTACTTTCTGCCCGACTTTGGGCCATCATCATATATTTAGTATACATGTGCAAATAGAATTTGGCATTAAATAACCTACAATGGTTGATATGCCATAAAACACATCCAAACCAAACCATAATATTTCCAGATATATAGGAAATATTTTGTTGGTTTTATTTCCAAAATATGCATTTTTGAATGGTGTTACCTTAAAATCTGATTATAAATAGTAAAATTTGAATGAAATAATCATAAAGATATATTACTAAAATTTTCAATCCAAAAAACAGAGCTTTTCTGGATACCATGGAGGTATTTTTCTTTAATTAACATATAATTAGCATATATAAGCATATGTGCTTGGATTTGGTTGTAGTGTTATGGTTATCATTGTGAGAAAAAGACTTGACAAATAAAGTTCAAATCATCAAATTAGCTTTTAGCATTTCACAAAGCTCTAAAACCCTTGGGAAGGATATGCATCCAACAATTCTCGCTCCAGTTATGGGTAAATAGAGCAGACTGGGCTCTGTAATCTTTTTATGACAACCAGTTTAGGAGAAGGAAAACTGTTAAATGTCACTTAATAAATTGACCTTTTTTCACAGCTATTGTGATGAAGGAGATATCTTAGCCTTTTTTGCTAATACTATATGTATATGTGTGAATTTGAATTTTATGGATAGGGTGACTGAACAAATCATTTAAAAAAAACGTTCTTAAATTAAAATAGTGCTCAAATACTGGCTAGTAGAACAGTATAGTTTGGTTTAATTGCACATCAACCCTTAGGAGTTATCTAATACCAATACATATGAAATATATATGATTTGGTTTGGTTGGGTTTTATGGCATATCAACCATTGCATGTTATTTAATGCCAAATCCTGTTTATACATATATATAATTTATAAACACATTTTGTTCAAAACATTTTTAAATGAGCCTGAATTCATTTTTTTTTTGCACACAGTTTAAATGGTTTTAAGTATTGCTATAGAAATTTAACATCAGTCATTTGTTTGCACATATTTGAATAGATATACATGTTATGTAAGAAATTTGTTTGTCAGTAATTTCATTTTTAAATGAGTTAGAACTAATTAGTTTCCACACTAGTACTGCTATTGTTTCTACATAGTTAATTGGTTTCAAGTATAGCTATCTAACACTAATAATTCAATATCAATCATTTGTTAGCACTCAGTGAAGTAGTTACAAGAACTGCTATTTAAAACTAATTATTTTATTCAACACTATTCATTCATTTGCTCACAGTTGATGATTCCAAGTATTGCTATGTATAACCAATAATCCAATTTAGGCACACTGTCGAAACATTTCAAGTATTGCTATTTAACATTAATTATTCTATTCAACATAGGAACTGCTATACTTGGTAATTTTCCCCTGTGCAGATTCCACTCAATATTTCTTAGCAGCAGAACAGGCTGTGCTTTAATTCTTCACCTCCTTGGACCTTTATGATCTTATTCCTTGTGTTGGCTATCAATATAGAAAGTGTTCCTGTACCCTTCACCACAGCCTCATAAAGTATCACTTCTTCCTTCTTACCACTATACTTTTCCACTTAGGTCACCTGATATGGCTCTTTTTTCAAACTTTTCTCAGTAGCTATTGCTCCTTCCTGTTCATGAGGGCAATGTGATATCCCCCTTCTTAGCCACTACAGACACTGTCTGATCTCTATCTCCTCCTAATGGAATCTTCATTCCCTCTCCTGTCAGTGCTGAGGAGGTCAAATTTTAACTGGGCACCCTTTCCTCTCAGCCAGTCCTCTCTCAGTCTCAGTTCATTATACAAGTCAGGTGGATATACAGTTTGTGTCTTTGCTTGACCTCTCGGACTTCTAATAGGTAACCATATTATTGCTACTATCCTTAGTCTTCTCCAGTCAGCTTGATCTGACACTAAAATCACTGAAACCCAAATTAAGAGAAAATTGATATGTTTTTTACCTTGCCCCCCCCATTTCTCGGTGAGTGAAAGTATATATTTATGACACCTAAGAAGCTGAGACCGAGATATGAAGAGCATTAAGTAAGTTGCTGAGCAGTTTCCATGAGGCTCTGAGTTTTTTACCTTGTGCCAGACTGCCCATAGAAAGCAAAGAAAGTTGACCATAATACAATGCTGTGAAAAAGCAAAAAAGCTTAATGTAATAAGCACTTGTGAAGTGTACCAAGGATTGAGGAAAGCAAATATAACTGCCATTTGAGATTGCCTTGTGCCAGACTATAGAGAGTAAGAATAGAAAAGACTAAAGCTTGTAGGAGGAATTGACGGATTGTTAATTCATGAACTGATCTTTGACTAAAACTTAACACTTCTGGGATGAGTGAATATATGTATGATTTTCAAAAGACATTTTTTTCATACTAAATATTGTTATTTTTTCAAGTTGTGTTTTTTTTTCTCTGTGTTTTGACATTAACTTTAATTTTTTTTTTTTTTTTTGCTTATCTAATGATGTGGTCTCATCCATCTACTCATCAACTGGCAACTCGAATTAGCAATTGATCTGTTGTTTAGATTAAAAAAACAATATGGTCAGATAATGGATTAGTCTTGTCATCCAAAAACTTAACTGACCAAGGAAACAATCAGCAGATTGGAAGTAGAATCAATTCAATGTTTGATAAGTACAGCTGTATCATCATAAACCTACAAGACTTGTATTTCCTTCATATCTTCTGATATAAATGGTAGTTATATATCTATTGAGTATTGATTGTATTTCTTCTGAACAATAAAACCTATGTTAAGATAAAAATACCAAATATTCAAATGATTTTTCTTAATTTAATTGTTTTTCTAAAGATCAATTGTTCATAAATTCTTTTTCTGCTTTAATATTGAACTATGAGATTTATAAGATTTCATTGAAAGCTTTGCTCAGTTATTTGAATTTAATGATTGTAAATAATGTATTAGGTTTACTGTTTTCTTTTAATAATAATTCTTGTTTCATTTACAGTTAGTGGTAATGATGGAAAAATAATGAATTCACATGAGGATCATATGTAAATGTTTTATCAAGTATTATAGGTAGGTATTTACAGTTTCTCCACTTAATTATCTTTCTTGACTCTTCAACAAAAAATCTCATACATTACTGATGACTACTTGTCATTTTAAATCAAACATGTTTCATAAATTTTTGTTTTTATATTAATTAAATTTTCATCCAAAGTGATATTTTTAACTCATTCAAATTTATTTTGTTTCATGTAGCAATTTTCACTTACCCAAAGCAATGTGATTCATGCATATGCACAAGTTCATGTCCTTAATGTTACTATTGCTTGTGAATATGCAATAGGCATGAGTTCATGTGTGACTGGAATAAAACAAGAATGAGAGTAATGCTTAGCTGGAGCATATTGAGCAGAACTTTGTTGGTGAGAGCTAGAGAAAGAAAACAAATTTCATCTGAGAAGAAAATAAAAGTAAGCTCGTTTTTGGAAGTGCTATAGTGATAACAGTCAAAAGAATATGATTTGTGCTATGAGAAGAAATATGTCTTGTTGCATTTCTAATTGCATTCCCTTCTTATTATAGTTTTCCATGGCCTTTTGACTAAGATCAAAGTGTAGTATCAATTCTCATCAGCTTTATATCTGATACATCCCCTTTATTGGAATGATGATATTAATTATTCATATTAGATAGAAATACCTAAAACCATTTAAATTTGTGCTAAAAAATGTGCTCAAGCTTGTTGAAAAATGTAAGCAATGAAATGTTTACAAATCATATATATTTAATATATATTTATAAAGAAGATTTTGCGTTAAGTAACTTAAAATGGTTGATATACCATAAAACCCAACCAACCAAACCAAAATTATATGTACAAACAGGACTTTTGTAATAAAAACTTAGAGACTAATTTAGCTTAGAGCCCTGTTGGCTGGGATTGTAGTGTCTACTGAATGCATCTCTGCAGCGGGATAAGACTCCATTGATGATTGTCCTGGATATCACATAAAACCAACTGCTGGTGTGGCTCCAGCTTTGTGAAATATGGAGTACTCCTTCATTGCTATTCAGCCCAGTAGGTTGGGCCTTTAGAATATACTGACTGCATCTCTGCAGAGGGTTAAGACCCCCACCCCAATAAGTGTCTTGGATATGACACTAAACAATTCGATACAGAGGCTCCAATAATGCTGGAGCTTTGAGGAATGTGGAGTATCTCTTCATTGCCATTGCTCCCAGGTGCACTCTGGCCAAGAGTGGTAGGACTTCATAGGGTCCTATAGAACTGTTTGACATTTAAATTCTGTGCAAACAAATGACTTATGCTAAATTGAATTGTTAAAAATCAAACTGTTTGATCATTTAATTGTGTGTAAACAAATATATGATGTTTAATTGTTAGTGATGCATAGCAATATTTGGAACCATTTAACTGTGTGAAAATGAATGAGTTGGATTGAATTTTTAGTATTAATTAGCAATAATTGTATCTACTAAGTACAAACAAATGATTAATATTGATTGGAATTACAAAATGACCCCAGGCTCATTTAAAAATGTTATCAAAATGTGTATGCAAATCATATATATATTCAATATATAGGGTGTACCAAAAAAATTTATATCATTTCGCAGACTAATTTTTTAAAAATTTTTGTTGAAAAAAACTTATGGAAAGTGAACATGAGAACTTTAGTTTTCAACAAGATGGGTCTCCATCCCACTGGAAGCAAACTGTACGTCCTTATCTCAGTGAGAATCTGTCTGAATGAGGGCTTGGGTGTGTTGGAGATGAAGACAGTTTTCTGATGAAATAGCCACCATGGTCACCAGACATATCTCTGTGTGATTTCTTTTAATAGGGATATATGAAGAAACTGGTCTATGTCCCTCCTCTTCCTGGTAGCATTGATGAACTCAGGCAAATAATTACTTTTACACTGGATAATGTTACCAGAGACATGCTACAGCTTGTTCAGTAAGAGCTTACCTACCAACTTGACTTGTGCCATGTCACAGGTGATGCATATATTGAACACTTATGAAATAAGTCCCAGAATAAACTTATGATGTTCAACACCTAAACTGTTCAATTTCAATAAGCTATATTTAGTAGTTTTGAAGATGATTGCTTTTAAAAAGGATGTCAATTTTTTTTGGACACCCACTATATTTATAAATAGAATTCGGCATTAAATAACCTACGAAGGGTTGGTATGCCATAAAACCCAACCTAACCAAGCCTAAATATCTCATAAAGTTGATCTGCCATTAAAAATCAGCCACCAAGCATCAAAAACAAAATTCACAAAACTGAGAAACCAAATATTAAACAAGACAATACAAAAACAATGTAACTGCCAAGGAGGAAAACAGTAAAATCAAAACCTTAAATAGACCCAAGGATGTAAAAAGTTTTGATATTAAAACTGACAACATAATTGCAAACCTTAAGCTAGTATATATATTTATTTTTATAAAGAAAGACCATCTACAATGCATCCATCTGTAAAGCAAAGTTTATGTAATGTTTGTCTCATGCACTGACTATTTAAAAGCAATTATTTACTTATGAATAATATGTATGCAGAAGAAATAAGATTTAGAATTAAATAATCCACAAGTGTTTATATGTCATTAAACAACAATCAAACCAAACCTTGTGAGAAGAAGAGAAATTTATCAGTTCTACTCATGATTGGCCATTGGCCTAATGAGTTGAGTGTTTGTCAATGGTCCGGGAGACCGGGTTTCAATCCTAGGTCAAGTCATACCAAAGACTCAAAAAATGGTACTTGATGCCGCCTTACTTAACACTCAGCATTATAAGGTAAGGATCAAGCGTAAAGTGGAGCTATCCAGGGAAAGGAGTTGTGCCATCCGCTACACCTCTGTGTATCAGCTACTGAAAAGGGAGCCTTCAGGTCACCTCTGACTAATGTTGCCAACTTTTTTTTATTTAAGAATGAACAGATGTGATATGTTTCAGTTCATTGATTAAAATCAGAACTGATTTGTAACTTTTATAATTTCACATAATTCATAAGTGTAGTATTCTCAAAAATACTTCTTTATTCACAGATACCACTCAGTTGATGTCAAGCAAACCCATCTGATGACCAGACAAATACTGTTTAAAAAATGAATCAAGTTAGTATCAAATACACAAATATGAAAAAACAGATTGTTGTGAAATGTGCTGAACAAATATCAGAGTATTTTGTAAAAATAATCTCATAGACACACTTAAAATATTTCTGGGCAAATGTTAATAAAATTTAAAAGTTTTCTTTGAAATGTGAACCTGCAAATACACATTGGTAAGAAACCATGTTCCTCTAATGTATTGCAGCATAGAACATATATTTAAAGACACTAGAAAAAAACCTCAGTAAGATATTTCTACAACAAAATACCATCTACAAAGCATCTATTTGTGAAGCAAAATTCATCTAATGTTTGTCTCGTGCTCTAACTATTCATTCAGAAACAATAATTATTAGCTAATAAATCATAGACATGCAAAAGAGTTTATATGCCATTAAACAACAATCAAACCAAACCATGTGAGAAGAAGAGAAATTTGTCAGTTCTATTTATGAATGAACAGTTGTGATATGTTTCAGTTCATTGATTAAAATTAGAGCTGATTTGTAACTTTTAAAATTTCACATAATGTAGAAGTGTAGTATTCTCAAAAATACTTCTTTATTCACAGATACGACTCAGTTGATGTCAAGCAAACCCATCTGATGACCAGACAAATACTGTTTAAAAAATGAATCAAGTTAGTATCAAATACACAAATATGAAAAAAACACATTGTTTTGAAATGTGCTGAACAAATATCAGAGTATTTTATGAAATAATAATCTCATAGACACACTTAAAATATTTCTGGGCAAGTGTTGATATATTTTTAAAGTTTTCATTGAAACATGAACCAGTAAATACACATTGGTAAAAAACCATGTTCCTCTAAGTGTTGTAACATTAAGCATATAAACACACTAAAAAAAACCCCACTGTTGTGAAGTGTGTGATCAGCATTTTCAGAGGGTTTTTATTTAAAGGACATGGAAGCACACATCGTAGTGAAGCCATATTCTTGTGAAGTATGTGGATCAGCATTTTCACAGCGTAATAATTTAAAAGTACACATGCGAAAACATACTGGAGAGAAACCTTATTTATGCAAGATATGTGGATCAGCATTCACTGAAAATTCCAAGTTGAAAAGACATGTTCGGATACACACTGGAGAAAAACCCTACTCTTGTGAAGTGTGTGGGTCAGCATTTTCACAGAGTTGCAAGTTAAAATTACACATGCGAACACACACTGGAGAAAAACCCTATACATGTGAAGTGTGCGGTTCTGCATTTTCATTGAGTTCATGTTTGAAAACACACATGCGAATACACACAGGAGAAAAACCCTATGATTGCAAAGTGTGTGGCTCCTCATTTACACAAGTTTCATCCTTACAAAACCACATGCGAACACATACTGGAGAGAAACCATATTCTTGTGATGTGTGTGGATCAGCATTTTCAACAAGTTCTAATTTAAGAAGTCACACACGAACACACACAAAAGAGAAACCTTATTCTTGTGAAATATGTGGATCAGCATTTTCTCAGAGATCAAAGTTAAAAAGACATAAACAGATACATACTGAAGAAAAGTCATATATTTGTGATGTGTGTGGATTAGCATTTTTAACAAACTCTCATTTAGTGAAACACATACAAACACACCCAAAAGAAAAACGCTATTCTTGTGAAATATGTGGATCAGCATTTTCAAGGAAATCCAGGCTGAAAGAACATACAAGGACACATACTGGAGAGAAGCCATATCGTTGTGAGGTGTGTAATTCAGCATTTTCACTTAGTGCAAGTTTATGGAGACACATGTGCGTACATACAAAAGAGAAACCTTATCCTTGTGAAATGTGTGGATCAGCATTTTCACAGAGATCCAAGTTGAAGGAACATGTACGGACACATACGGGAGAGAAGCCATATCATTGTGAGGTTTGTAAATCAGTATTTTCAACAAGTGCAAGTTTATGGAGACACATACGGACGCATACAAAAGAGAAACGTTATTCTTGTGAAATATGTGGATTAGCATTTTCACTGATATCCCATTTAACAGATCATATGCAAACACACACTGAAAAAAACATATAAGGACACATACTGGAGAGAATCCCAGTCAATTTGAGGTGTGTAATTCACTATTTTCAGTAAGTGTAAGTTCATGGAGACACTTGTGGACACACACTGAAGAGAAACCACTTTCTTGTGATGTATGGATCAGCATTTTCTCTGATACCCTATTTGACAGGTCATGCAAACACACACTGAAAAGAACATTCTGGAGAGAAGAGCAAATCATTGTGAGGTGTGCAGATCAGCATTTTCACTGATATCCCAACTGTCAGGTCATATGCAAACACACAGTGAAGAGAAATCATATTGTTGCAAAGTGTGTAAATTATGATTTTCCCAGATATCTAGTTTTAAAATGAATACACAAATACACACTGGAGTCATACATGAATATACACTTCTCAATTTGAGATGTTTAAAAAAAGAAGTTAAAATGCCCTTCTCTAAAATGAATTAAAAAGGTCAGTATTTCAAAATATGTAAATTTGCCACTGAAGTATTTTGACAAATTTAATTTCTTTTTATTAATAGTCAATTCTTTGTTCACTATTCAAAAGTTCAGAATAAAAGGCCAAGAGTTTCAAGTTCAACCAAAGAGACTTAATATCTTACTAAGATTTACCAACTGGCCAGTATTTTCATGACTATGTGATTTTTATGAGTGACCACTGCCTTAAAACTAATCTCCTTTTAAGTTAATAATATCTCAGCATATATCTACATTTCTATATATCAGCCCTATTGCTACCAACAAACTGTGCAATATTCAAGGCACATTTCAAGACAATTTGAAATCTTAATACTTCTTTATTTCTTATGATTATTTGCCTTGAACTTCACTTTAAAGTGTGTACTTTGATGGAGTTCAAGATGAAGAAAATTTAACTGTAAAAATTTTAGATTAGAAAGACAAAGATATGGCGAAAAAAGGTTTGTGTTCTGTGTACCATTTGGTGAAAGAAAAAAATTTAGAGACTTACTACTTTAAGTTTAGGTCACAATGTGGTAATTTTTTTTCATCCTTCCCAACTGTTGTGACCAATTGCAAATTTTATCTTCTCAGTAAAAGCCATTGCTTTTTTTAATTGCTGCGTACTTTTGATTTGTGAATGAGAGTGAGATCATTCTGTATAGGATTAAAATGGTGGGTTTTACCCCCTCCCCACTTGTTTTTTTCTTCATTTACCTCTTGGACTTTTGATTCTGAATGTTTACTTCATTCTTTAATGATTTTATTGTTAGCTAATCTCTGTCAATAAGTGTACTATTTCCACCCAATTTTTTTTCATTTTTGGTAGTCCTTCCTGCAAATACAAGTGTATCATTATGACCATTTCAAGCATTCATTTACAAGGGGTGGAGATACTGCTTAAGGAGAATGGGATTTGAGCTTAATATGGCACTGGCTATTGTAAAATCCATTGTAGATACCATGCTGGCAAAAAGATGAGTCTATCCAATAAGCCACTTCAAATGGCAACATCTCACTGACTTTTGGTTGACTTGTAAATAACCAGGATGACTGGAGACCTCTGCACTGTATTTAAGGGTGTCAATGTATGACTTCAAGGGAAAGCAACACTACTGTACTTGTTCATGGTCAAAGACCTCAAGCAAGTTTCTAATTTAGAAGAGGCTCTCTATCTTGGAAAAGTTGGTCAATGATTATAACTTATCTGTTGAAATAAAATTGGTTAAATCTAACTCGATCAAAGCGGATAAGCTGACAAGAGGGCCACAAAGATGGCTTGCTGCAATTAGGAAAGAAACAAAACCCATAAAATTGTCCATGTGAGACCAGTGAGCAAGTACAGCTATGAGTAGACAAAGGTTGGTACATTGTCAAAAGAGACATCTGGCATTAAATGAACCACATACTTTGCAAGGCAGTTGATCCTGTGGTATCAAAAGCAGCATTTAGGACAGTACTCAGGTAATGACAAGAAAGTCAGTTGATTGACCCATCACTTGCTTGTTTACTAAGAGGAAAATTGGATGTTAGCGAAGCATGGATAAGGGTGGCAATGAACATTATTCATCAACGTGGCAGACATTACCTGACATTAATAGAATGTTGTCCCATTTATTGATTATTTAGCAACAACTGAATCAGCAAGATTCAGTCAGTATGACTAGCCATTGAAAGGTTCTAATTTTTTTTAAATTATGAAATTCTCACTGACAATGACACATCTTTTCTACAATAAATTGATTTTAAGCTCACTTGAATTCAGAATTTTCTGTCAGCTTGATTGGTTGCTTTACCTAGGCTAAAGAACCCAGTTTGCTCAATTATTGTCCTATAGGTAAGAATAGTAGAGATATATTCATGTCTTTCTTAAGGGCATTAGCACAAAGTGAAATGCAAAATGCTTTATCTGGGAATTGAACTCGGGTCAGATATTTATCAGAATGTATGTGGTGTATTCAATAAGTTTCCAGACTTTTTTTGTACAGGCATTTAAAATTGTCATAGACTCTTGAAAATTCAGTATGTTATTGCTATACATCTTATGAGATGACTGACCAATTTTTATGATTTCAGCTTCAAATGAACAGCTACAGCAGCAATTGGAATACACCCTACTAAAGCCTGATTGTCACAGCTGGTGACTTTCAAAAATGCAATCTGGACGTGAAGAAGAACAATATGCAATAAAATTGTGTTTTAAACTTGGAAAAAATGCCACAGAAATGTATGGAATGCTTCAAACTGCTTTTGAACCATCTTGTATGAATCAAGCATCAGTTTTTGCATGGCATAAGAGATTCAAGGAAGGTAGGGAATCTGTGAGGGATGATGAGAGGTGTGGGAGGAGTAAGGAAGTCAATACACCAGAGTTGATAGGCCAAAGGGTTAGGGTTACTATGTTGAGGTTTTAAGGGAGTTCAGGAAGAGATTCCCTCAGAAGAGGCCAGCACTCTTCAAATCAGGTCAGTGGCATTTCCAGCAGGACAATGCACAGTCCACAACTCCATCTTTGTCACAGACTATTTGACCAAAATGGGCATCAAGACAGTTCCTCACCGTCCCTATAGTCCAGACCTTGCTCCCTGTGACTTTTGGTTATTCCCTAAGCTTAGAGGCTGTCGTTATGAGACAATTGAGGAGATGAAAGAGGCTGTGACAAAGGTCATTGACATGCTCACACAAGAGGGCTTCCATGGGGCCTTCCAGTAGTTGTTGGAACGGTACAACAAGTGCATTGCAGCCGGAGGAGATTACTTCGATGGGGACTAGAGTTTCATGTGTGTACTATCTATAAAAGTGCCCATAGGAAAAAAATCTGGAAACTTATTTAATGATCCTCATATGAGGGCAGTTTAAAAGTTGGAATTTATGTTTTGGATTTACATTGTACGTTTTTCTTTAAAAATTAATAAGAAACCAAAATACTACAAAGTAATAGATAGTTTTTGTTCATAAGATATTTAGTTTTCAGAATGAGCAATGATGGTCAAATATTAACTTTGGATTTGACCCATACCAGACACACATTTATCAGAATGTATGAAGGCAGTCTAAAAATAGGAATGTATGTTTTGGATTTACATTTGACTTTTTTTTTAATGAAATTAATAATAAACCCATATACTACAAAGGAATAGATTGTTTTTGTTCATAAGACATTTAGTCTTGATATATAGTGATGTAGGTCAAATATCAACTTTGGATTTGACCCATACAGGAGGCACCTGTGGAGCCTTAGATTTTTTTTTCCGTACTATAATCCTCTGAATTAAGAAAACTCTTCTGGAAATTCAAAATCTTATTTGCCATTGACATAATTGTTATTGTTGAGTTGACACGTCAACATTTTTAAAGTCAATAAGTTTCTGTGTCTTTGAAACTGTGGACACATGCTGGTTAGGTTATTTGGTAATTTTGTCAAATGGCATATCAACCTTTGAGGGTTATTTTATACCAAATCCTGTTCATACATGATTAAGTGAATAGTTTATTTGCACACAAATGGTTTCAAGTAAAATGAATAATTAAACAGTTCTATTTGACCTATAGATTGCACCCTAATAAGTACTACCATCCCAAGTCAGAGTGGACTTGGAAGTAAGAGCAATGAAGGAGTACTCTACATTCCCCAAAGCTCCTGAACTGGAATCTCACTATCAGATTGTTTCATGTCATATCCTGGACACTTGTTAGAGGGGTCTTAGCCCTCTGCAGAGATGCAGTTGGTGTATTCTGCAGCTCCAGGAAACATTGGCTATCAAATGGGCCACTAACTTTGCTAGGCGGATTGATCCTGTGGTATCAAAAGCAGAGACCCAAATATTACTAAGTAATAAATGGTTTTTGTTCCTTAGATATTTAGTGTTGATTGATTGGTTAAATATCAACTCCATACAGGAGATACCTATAGACCTTAGATTTTTTCTGTACTATAATCTTGTGAATTAAGAGAGCTCTTCTGAAAATTCAAGGGCTTATTTGCCATTGACATAGTTGTTATTGTAGAGTTGACACATCAGTATATTTAAAACAAATAAGTTTCAGTGTCTTGGAAATTGTCGTTCATGGACCCATGGTGGTAGGGTTATTTGGTAATTTTGTTTAATGATATATCAACCTTTTGAGAGTTATTTTATACCAAATCCTGTTCATATATGATTAAGTGAATAGTTTATTTCACAGAATTATAATAAATTATTAAAGAGTTCTATTTGACCCATTGATGGGACCCTAATAGGTACTATCACTTCCGGTCTGAATGGACTTGGGAGTAATGGCAATGAAGCGGTACTCTACATTCCCCTAAGGTCCAGGACTGGAGCTTCACCATCAGATTTTTTAGTGTCATATCCAGGAGCCTTGTAATGTAATTCATGTGTATGCACAGATTCATGTCATTAATATAACTATTGCTTATGAATATGCAACAGGCATAAGTTTATGTATGGTGGGAATAGAACAAGAATGAGAGTAACACTTAGTTGGAGCATATAGAGCAGAACTTGGTAGGTAAGAGGGAGAGAAAGAAAGAAAACAAGATTCATCTTTGTCGGTTAGGAGAAAATAAAAGCAAGGTCTTTTTTGGAAGTGCTACACTGACAAAAGTTAAAAGAACCTGACTTGTGCTATTATAAGAAATAAGTATCTTTGCATTTCTCATTAAATTTTTAAGTAATACTGCCAATTTATAAATAATTATATGGTTTCAAAAATTATTCATGTAAATCATGATAATGATAATTATTTGTAGAAAGTATGTGGTATCAAGTATTTCTATTGGCCAGTCAGCTGGGAGTGTAGAATACGCTGACTACACCTCTGCAGAGGGGTAAGACTTCCCCAATGAGTGTCCTGGAAATGACACTAAACAATCTGATGGTGAGGTTCACCTGATAGAGCCCTATCTATGGATTAAATAGAACTAACAGCATACTTATGATAAACAGAACTATTTGACTAAACTAAATAGCTTGAAGTAGAAATGTTTTTGACATACCGTACTTACATTTAAACTGCGTGCTTATGCTAAACTGAATTATTTCAAATAGAACTGTTTTTTGACATTGAAACTGTATTTACACTAAACTGAATTGTTTAACATAAAACTGTTTGTCACTATTAAACTCTACTTACATTTAAACTACGTGCTTATGCTTAACTGAATTGTTTGAAATAGAACTGATTATTTACATAAAAATGGATTTGGGTTTAAGTAACCTACAGAGGTTAATATGCCATAAAACCCAACCAACCAACAAGTATTTCTATCTTATACAAATAGTTTGTATACAGGTCTACTTGACTCATAGATGAGACCCTAAAAGGTATTACTACCTCTCTGGCTCAGAATGGACATGGGAGTGATGGCTATGAAACGGGTACTCCATGTTCCACAACAGTCAATAACTGGAATCTCAGTGCCAGGTACAGTGTAGTCTCATACCCTGGACCCCACTTTTTGCAAGTCATAGAAATACTTGAATTAAAAGAATTATGAGTATTTTGAATGAAATTACATTTTCTCTATATTCAGAAAAAATAAAAAGTATGAATTCCTTTCTAAGGAATCTAATTTTGTTAAAGGTAAAATATAAAGATGACAAAGTTATCTTGATTCATTTATTCTTCTTTAAGATCTTAAAATGTTTGACATAATTAGTCTTGTTGGTTCAATTTGTAAACAATTTTATTTATAGTTTTATTTGTAACAGTCTTTTTTGTTGTTAATAGAATTTATGTAAAAATAAGAATATCAAGCATTTTAATCATAACATATGATTTAGAACTTGTGGGGCAAAAAAGAAATTTATCAGTTCTATTTATGAATGAACAAATGAGATATGCTTCAGTTCATTGATTAAAATTAGAACTGATTTGTAACTTTTATCATTACAATTTACACATAGGTGTAGTATTTTATATAATACTTCTTTATTCACAGATACCACCCAGTTGGAGGTCAAGCACACCCATCTGATGACCAGACAAACACTGTCTTAAAATGAATCAAGTTAGTATCAAATATACAAGTATCAAAAAAAAGGTACTGAACAAATATCAGAGTATTTTGTAAAATGATAATCCCATATACTCACTTTAAATATTTCTGGGGAAATATTGATATATTTTTAAAGTTTTCATTGAAACATGAACCTGTAAATACACATTGGTAAAAAAACATGTTCCTCTAACATTGAACATATATTCAAAGCCACTTAAAAAAGCCCACAATTGTGAAGTGTGTGACCAGCATTTTCAGAGGGTTTTCGTTTAAAGGACATGGAAGCACACATCATAGAGAGGCCATATTCTTGTGAAGTATGTGGATCTGCATTTTCAAAGAGTGATAATTTAAAAATACACATGCGAACACACACTGGAGAGAAACCTTTTTTATGCAAGATATGTGGATCAGCCTTTCCACATAGCTCCAAGTTGAAGACACATGTTCGGACACACACTGGAGAAAAACCCTACTCTTGTGAAGTATGTGGGTCAGCATTTTCACAGAGTTCTAAGTTGATTAGACATGTTCGAACGCACACTGGAGAAAAACCCTACTCTTGTGAAGTGTGTGGATCAGCCTTTTCACAGAGTTTCAAGTTAAAAGAACACATGAGAACACACACTGGAGAAAAACCCTATTCGTGTGAGGTGTGTGGTTCTGCATTTTCTTGGAGTTCATGTTTGAAAACACACATGCGAATACACACAGGAGAAAAACCTTATGATTGCCAAGTATGTAGTTCTTCATTTTCTGAAGGCTCATCATTAAAAAAGCACATGCGAACGCATACTGGAGAGAGACCTTATTCTTGTAATGTGTGTGGATCAGCATTTTCAACAAGTTCTCACTTAATAAACCATACACGAATACACACAAAAGAGAAACCATATTCTTGTGAAGTGTGTGGATCGGCCTTTTCACAAAATTCATATTTGAAAGAACACATGCAGACACATACTGGAGAGAAACCCTACTCCTGTGAAGTGTGTGGATCAACATTTTCACGGAGATCTAATTTGAAAGAACACATACAGATTCATACTGGAGACAAACCTTTTTCTTGTGAAGTGTGTGGATCCGCATTTTCACGGAGATCAAATTTGAAAGAACACATGCGGGGTCACACTGGAGAAAAACCATATTGTTGTGAGGTGTGTAGCTCAGCATTTTCAGCAAGTGCAAGTTTAAGGAGGCACATGCGGATACACACAGAAGAGAGACCTTTTTGTTGTGAAGTGTGTGGATCAGCATTTTCACAGATATCCCATCTGACAAGTCACATGCGAACACATACTGGAGAGAAACCATATTCCTGTGATAAGTGTGAATTTAGATTTTCGCAGATGTCCAGTTTAAAAAGGCATATGCAAACACACACTGAAGACAAACTTTCAGAAGGTTCGTCCTTAAATTTGTGAATATGCAGTGAAGAGTAATCATATTGGTGAGAAGTGTATGATTCAATGTTTAAGGGTTCTTATTCAAACTGTTCAACACCATCAGTTGAGAAATCATATCGCAAAGTGTGTGAATTAGAATTCTGATAGGTTTATAAAAAAAAACTGGACACATGCACAACAAAAAATAACTCTGATTTTGTGAAATTAGTTGATCATTTAGAAAATTTATATGCAAACACTGACAACCATAATAATGTTCTCTTTGTTACTTGTCCTTTTCAAGGAATTCTTATTTCAAAGTTAAAATTTTATGTGAGAACATGTTCCAAAATATATTCTTTTATATTTAAATTGATAGATGATGCCACAAGGTTAATTGTTAATGACAAAAATTATCCTGCTGTTAGTAATGTTCAAAGCCAGGGATGATTATTAAATTACCATTTCATTTGCCATCATGAAATCTCCTTCAGCTGTTCTCTTGTTTACACAGCTGAAACATCCTTTTTACAAAATCCACAACAACTGGCTGTTAAGGGTCATATGTAACAGGCATAAATAGATTTTTAACATAGTGAATAAATACATAGATGTCCACTTTGTGTGAATTTACTAATTGGCATTTATAAATCTCTTTACAACTGGAGA
Organism: Sepioteuthis lessoniana; assembly: GCA_963585895.1. NCBI lineage: Eukaryota > Metazoa > Mollusca > Cephalopoda > Myopsida > Loliginidae > Sepioteuthis > Sepioteuthis lessoniana. Next base: position 22,857 of record CAUZXS010006094.1, read on the forward strand.
ACAAAAATTGCTGGATCCTATTGATGAGTAGCCAAATATTGTACACCTTGCTGAAAACCTGATTGGGTGTGATGGTTACTAGTGATGTGTTACTTACATACAACCTTTTCAAAACATATGGTTCATTTAAGTAAATGAATGATCTGTCTCTGAATTAAAGATCTGGATTTTACAAAAGAAATCAATCATTTTTTTAAATGAAATCTTTTTAAAAATCCTGAATTCTAAAACGTCCCATTTTTATAATAGGTTATGAGAAGTCTTTAAAAGAAAGACAAGATTATTTAGTAATAAGATATAGATTTACAAAAGAGAGGAAAATAACAACAAGGTAAAACTAAAATAAAATGCCTAAAATTTTAATTCTTATCCATGGTGACAGATTTTTAATGAACAAAATAAAATTATTATTAACAAAATGTCCAGATCTGACCAAAGAGATTCACATCTTCACTTGTTTTGGTATCGCCTAGTAGTTCTTAGGAGGGGAGTTATTATATGATTCACTATACATGGAATGTGGTGATTTGTGGCTCAAACTCCCTCACCTGCAACTGATCTCCTTAGTGTCTACTAAACCAATTATTTTATTAAAAAATAGTTGAAGAATTAAAGGTGTATTTGCATTTATAATTTGCTGTTTGATTTCTCATATAGATTGTTTTGAACACAAGTAAATTAGTTTTGTTTTATAATTATTATTCAATTAATTTATTTGGGGTTGTTGTTTATAAAGAGTGCATCATGTAAAAGGTTTGAGAAGCCATTATGTAAACAGAGGCTGTGTAGAATTTGATGTTTTTTAATATTATATATTCATCTTTCTATCCCAAGGATTATTGATTTTTCCTGTTTTAATATAAAATTATTTTGATTTTCAGAAGAATAAAGGAATATCATTGTTTTGAATTTTCATGTTTCACTTCAAATTTATTTAATGGCCTATAAAAATCCTGCTCCTATGTCAGTAGAAGAAAATGTTTTTGTTGTTTTGCATATAATGTTATTGAAATACATTGGTAGCCTAGGGTTGTGGACAGCAGCAGATGAAAGCCGTCCAAAGAGACCAAAAAAATGCAAACATCAGCAGGCAAGATTTTGGTCTCTGTATTATGTTCATCTATTACCTTCAGAAAGAAAGAACCATCACTAGCAAATGTTATATGTTGGTGCATTTGAAGAAAGAAGTAGCCAAAAAACAGCCACAATGCTCCGTGTCACAAGTCAATCACAATGATGTAAAACTACACGAATTGCACTTTGAATTGCTTCCTCACCCACCCTATTCTCCAGATCTAGCTTGTAGTGACTACTGACTGTTTGCAGACCTCAAAAGAATGCTCCTGAGTAAGAGATGTGGCTCCAATAAAGAAGTGATATCGGAAACTGAGGTGTATTTTGAGGCCAAAGACAAATCCTTCTACAAAAAAGCATTGAATTGTTAGAGAACCATTAGAATCAGTGCATCACCCTAGAAGGAGACTAAGTCGAATTCAGCCTAAAAGTTATTGTTTTATTAATTATGCCAGAGACTTATTAAGTGATGTGTTACCAACACAATATTGTTGTCTATATCACTTTGAATCTTGCAATATGGATAATCAAATATAATTAAGGATGGTTATTGATTATAATATTTAATTATTTTATTTGTTGCTAAAAACTTTGAATTGAAGTGTAAGTCACATGCAGAGATCAAATGGTGTATGTGTCACACACAAGGGCAGAATATTGGGTTGATATCTTGTTTTGAAATCTGCAGAGGGACAGGATGTTGAAAGATAAACATTCCGTCTGCTGAGGTTAAGATAAGATGATGTAACTCTGGAAGTTAATGTCAGCTGATTTAGTGTAGTAAGATATCACTGCTCTCTGGATTTTCAAATACCAGTTTGGTGGTAAGAGTAGGTGCAAATGACAATGTGAAATCCCTGTATTCTCTTTCAAAGCGGCCTCTGTTAGTTCAGCGAAACTCCTTTCTATTCTCCATATGTCACACTAGCAGAAACAACAACAACCGAATCCAACAATCCTCGTATCAACACGCCGTATTCTCAAAACAATCCGCTTTTATTCAGTTGGAGACCATCTCATTTGCATCCGAGCAGTGATGATTTGCATGACTTTACGAGATCAGATGGTTATAAAAAGCTGCGGGCGCCATCTTGAATTTCTTTGTTTCCCGGCCTGTTTGAATGATACACACACAAGGCCACTTAAAAGGTAAGCTCCCCCTCTCCATTTTCACAATTTCCGCCACATTTAGATTACGGGTTTATGGAAAGATTTTTGATGACATGTCCTTATCATCATTAGCTGAGGAGAATAATTGATATACGTATTATATAAGTAGTTCAGAGAGTTGAGTTCAGAGATTCGGTTCCTGAGACGACAGTCCTCTGGGAACAAAGGCTGTGTTTGGGAGAGAAAAGGGAAGTTGGTATTTTGTTTCGTCTACAACCAATGAATCCCATAACTTTTTTATGTAACGACTAATATACTTCACTCATTCTCTCATGTTTCAATGACGACTGCTATGAAATGTTACAATTAGCTAATAAACTTTTTGTATTTGAAACATTGGATCTACTTTGTACTTTGAGAAATTTAACACCTTTAAATGTTTAAGATAGTGCCATGTTGGTGAGGTAATGTTATGAAATTGCCATGACCTCCTTCATTGCCTTGCCCAGTTGGCTTGGGCTGTAGAATACACTAACTGCACCTCTGCAGAGGGGTAAGACCCCCCTAACTAGTGTCCTGGATATGACACTAAACAATCTGATGGTGAGGTTCCAGCAGTGCTGTAGCTTTGGGGAATGTGGAGTACCCCTTCATTGCCATTGCTCCCAGGTCCACTCTGGCCCAGGTGGTAGCACCTCATAGGGCCCTAACTATGGATTAAATAGTACTAACAGCATACTTATGCTAAAATGAATTGTTTGAGTAAACTGAATAACTTGAAATAGAAATGTTTTTGACAATTAAACCGTACTTACATTTAAACTGTGTGCTTATGCTTAACTGAATTATTTGAAATAGAACTGTTTTTCGACATTAAAACTGTATTTACACTTAACTGAATTGTTACATATAACTGCTTGAATAGTTTGAAATAGAAATGTTTTTGACAAACTGTGTACTTATGCTAAACTGACTTGTTTTAAATAGAACAGATTATTTACATAAAAATGGATCTGGCATTAAATAACCCACAAAGGTTGATATGCCATAAAACTCACCAAACCAAACCAAACCTGATTTTTATAATTTTATTATCGTGTCGGGGTTTTTGCGAGATGTGTCAAAAGTATAAAATAAAGTTTGGAGGCAGTACGTGTTCCTAACAAAACAAAAACAAAACCTGAATAACTTTAAAATAAAGGTTTATTATTCAGTTCGAATATTGTACCAAAGAACTCACAATGTTGTTGTTGTTGTTTTCGCCTTTGGTGTAAGTAGAAATGGGAATGTCTTTGCTAGACAGCATGGCGCCTCTCAGGTTTTGGTGGGTAAGGGAACAGTACTGTAGCGTAGCGTAGTTTCCTTATTGTTAGCGGCGAACTCTCTGGTGAATTGGTACATCACTTTCTTTTTATAACTCCTAAGAGGATCAAAATGGGTATGAATGCTTTTTGGGGGAAAGTACTTGATTGGTTAAAACTATGGGTGCGAATTTTGTGTATTGTGGTTTGGATCCTTTTTTTCTAGAATGTTCTAATGTTTGTTGATTGGTTTAAAAATGTGAGTGCGAATTTTGTGCATGTATATGAAATTTATGCTACAATCATAACAGTTCTGATTCTTTTGGCTTTCATTCCATTTAGTCATCACTCTTAGTAAGTCCCCTTGATGACATCCAGTATCCCCATGGAGCTTATGAATATAAGTTTTTGGTCAGCTAAAACCAGTGTGTCCATGTGTAAGAGTCTGTTGAAAAACATCACTTATGAGTTCATCTTTATGTCCACAGCAATGCCCAGTATATCTTGTACATCTTACTTAGATGGTTTCTGAGATGGTAGGTAAGTGACCATATAGCTGCTGTTTTGTGGGATGCTGCTTCCAGGATTCGTTCAAAACAGCATGCTGCATCTTTGTGTATTTCCCATTTAGCTTTTTTCTCTAAGCATTTCATTAGAGTCTTTGTGGTGCAGCCATACAGTAATACTGACACGTCTACAGCTTGGAAAAATTCCTCTTTGATTTCATCAGAGAGATCGAATTTCTACATAGTTGATAGCATATCAATTTGCAGTCCATGCTTTACCTATGCATATGTTGACATCATTTTCAGTAGATGAGATATTGCTACTGAATCTCTGCTGCACAGCCTGTAGCAGGTAGCAAGCGGTATTAGTCTCTATGTGTACTCAAATAAGCAGGGTTAATGTGTTTGAAAATGGTGCCATCTCCACATTGAATGGCCAGCCTCTAAAATTAATAGACCGGTTCATATATCTCAGTAGCTGTATCTCATCTACTGAAAGTGATGTCAACATAGGCATAGAAAAACACAGACTGCTACTGAGAAGTTAATGACCAGTTCATAAACTGGGCCATTAGCCTAATGAGTAGAGTGTTTGCCAATGGTCCAGGAGACTGCGATTCAATCCCAGGTCGAGTCATACCAAAGACTCAAAAAATGGTACTTGATGCCACCTTGCTTAACACTCAGCATTATATGGTAAGGATTGAGGGTAAAGTGGAGCAATCTAGGGAATAGAGTAGCACCCTCCTCAACATCTCGGTATGGTAGCCATTGAAAAGGGAGCCTTCGGGTCACCCTCGACTAAAGTTGTGAACTTTACTTACTCATATACCTCTGTATCAATATCCATGAATTACTAATGCTATATTATTGTCTGTATCTGTCAGTCTTACATTGTGAATAATCAAATTTCCATGGCCATTTGGACCTCTTTTATAATTTTAGTGCCTACTGAAATTTTTCATAGCTCCAGCTATGGAGTAACTAATAAAATCAAATACTCATGACTACCATATATTATAACACTATGGTACCTTTGGTAGTCATGAGGAGCATTACAGGACCAAATAGACAAGTGTAACATCACCTCACTGACCTGGCAATATCTCAGATATCAGTGTTACATTTACATTTCTCAGATACAATATGAACCCAGTTGTTTCAAATGATGCAAAAAGTTTATTTCGTTTATTGTTGTTTGTTAGACACAAAATGAGAGAGGAAGATAGGTAGAAAGATCTACAGTTGTTATAGAAATGCTAAGAGTCTCATGCATGAAAAATGAATAAACAAAAACCCTATTTCAGTTGAGTAGGTATAGAATAATTCCATACCTACTAAATGTTGGGAATTTGTTGAATTAAACCCTTAAAATTAAAGGAGACATACCTTTTTCTTTCAGGCAGGCACAGTTAATTTAGACATGAGATAACTTCCAGTCAAATAACGAAGCAACACATCAGGACATCTTTCTACACACGCGGTGTTTCATTTATTTGGTAACAACAACTAAAAAAAAAAAAAGTCTAAGGGCAGGTAACTCACCCCTACAAAAATGGTTTTGGGCAGATAACCTCTGGCCCCACTGTTATGACCGACTAAAGTGAATTTCAACACTAAAGAAAATATTTCTTCAAAATTTATTAGGTTGAAGTGGCCTCGAAATTATATTTTTAAAAGTTTATGATATATCTATTATTCTAATTGGTTAAAAAATGTGTTTTTTTTACATTCTCTGAGGATCTTTTAGCCGGAGGTTTTGTTAGTTTTAACGAGGGAAAGTTTTGTTTTTAGCGAGGAAGATGGTGTAACGTGCGTGTGTGTGTTTACGTTGCTAAGTTTGTAAGGCCCTCGCTAAAGCTTATTTGGAGTCACCTTGAGTTTTGTGTGTCTGGTGGATTTGGGGGAGAGGCGTGCGTTGTCTCCATTAAAGTGGCTCAGAGGTGAAATGAGAGCTAGGTGTCGAGAGCGGAATAAGGCATCACATCGACATAGCCAATTTTGGGGGTGACATAATGTTGTTCCTGTGGTGGCGTATTGAATGTATCTAATTCATATTCAACTGGGATTCCTTGGTCTAAAAGATATAGACGCAAGGAATCCATAAATTAGATAGGTTCCCTCATGTGTCCATGCTGCTGCTGCTGCTATTGAAGAACGGCCAATGGGACGTCTGCACTGGACGGCGTTGTTCAGCCAAAGAGATTGTGTTTGGCAGCTTACCCAATTTCTCCTGCCCGGAAAAGAGGCCCGGTATGGTTAGGATAGGTCATCCTGATTGGGTGAAATTATGCGTCGAATTAAATTGCGCGTCAAACCAAAATACCTTCTGCTACAATCTCAAAGAAATTGTAAAACGAGCACGTAAGCTCTGGTCAATAAATACAAAAGTACAGATACAAAAATTACAGCTTCTCAAGCCGTTTTTTTTTTTTTTTTTTTTTTTTTTTGCACAAAAATTAACACTTTTTTTTATACAGTATCGAAATCAATTTCCCATAAGAATTTTATTAGTCTCCTAACAAAAAGTAAATTTTGATGAGTAAACTCACTGCAAAAAATAAAAATTCTTTTTTTTTGTAATCCTGGAGGACATTTAAACCCTCATTAAAAACCTTGGAGGATTTTTATCTCACTCGCAAAAAAAAAAAAAAAATCTTAGAGAGCTTTTAAGTCGCCTTCGTAAAAACATTCCGGAGGACTTCAATTTCTTATTTTCTGTTCTATTTATTTATTTATTTTTCAAAAATCGACTTTTAAATGATCAAAGTCATTTGAAACTTGAGTCCTAATAGAATTCTCAGAATCCTTCTTGGGGATTTTCCTCCTCCTTTTAGGGAATAATAAAAATAAAGAAAACTTGTTTACAAGTATGCTAGAACGCCAAAGATTTTGTCGCCATTGTATTCAAGGAACTCCTGTCTAAAGCCATAAGTAAGTTGGTCGACCGTAGTCGAGGGCGACGCAAAGGTTACCTCTTCAATAGCTACTACATCGAGGTGAAGGGAAGGGTACTGCTCATTTCTTTGGATTGCTCCACTTACCCTTGATTTGTAGCTTATGATGATGTGTTTTAAGCAAAGAGACATCAAGTACCCTTTTTTTTGAGTCTTTGATATGACTCAACTTGGGATTGAACTCCGGTCTCCCGGACGATTGGCGAACACTCTAACCATTATGCAAAGGGGCTGGTTTAATATTTCTTTTAAAAATCTGACAAACTGTCAGAGTAGAAGGTTTTCTGAATGCTAAGCAACAACAATTGTGAATATATATATATATATATATACACGCGCTCCTCTCCCGACGAAGTAATTAACGACTGCCACTCGCGTCATGCAAAGCTCTTCAAACGAATTGAGCAGTGTGGTAGTGTAAAATGTAAACAAACGAAAGCTAATACATAGTGCGTTATAATTCCCGAGATGAAGTAGGTCGCGTAAATGGCTGAGTGGTAAGATACTTAGTCTACCGTAAAGTTGGGCGGGTTTAGATCCCAGGTTGAAGCGTCCTGCGTGTCTAGCCACACTAAAGAGTTGTGATACAACAAAACAGTCTGTCTGTAGATGACTATATATATAATTCTGAATTCAAACCTACTAAACTCCTCTAAGAAAATGACCTTGCGTCGCATCCTGCTCATGCAGAGGGGAAGGTAAATATATACATTTTTTTGTGATAGAAATATGTAAAAAGTTGGATAAACCAAACACTTAACTTCGATTCAGATGCGTGATATTTCGTTTTTTTTTTATTCCAAAGAACTTATCACGCATCTAAATCGTAGTTGAGTGTTTGATTTATCCAACTTTCCATATATTCCTATCATACTGTCAGATTCACTACAATCTATCATTTCAACCAATTTGTTTATCAATGAAATAAAATAAAATTGTCATTAAATAAAATCATCTGGAGGTTGCAGGTTCAATCCCAACAACCGGTAAGATTAACAAGGAATACTTACTATAACTTAACACTTGTACCTGTGAGGTCAAAAAAAGTATGCGTTAACTCGAGTTTGTGAAAAGTCTTTCGTTTCATTCTACCTCTGCACATATGCAAATTTGATCAACAAATAAGGTGGCGTTATGAAGAAATTAAATTTCCCGGATGTTGTTTCAATAACCGCCTCGTGGATTCGATCTGGGCAAGTATACTAGTTGGTCATTCCGGGAGAAAAAAAAGCAATCGGCGATTGAAGAACAGAACTGAGCCCGATCGTGTTTAACAGAATTGGAACAGTCTACCACTATGGTTCAAATGCAGGGTTCAATTCGAGATCTGTGCGGACTCCCGAGTTCGCCATGAAACATTTGAAGAAGTCCGAACGACATATCGGCCGAAACCTTGTGATTATTACAATAAGTCAGAAAAAGTAAAGTTGGGTGACTCGAAGGCCCCCTTTTCAATAGACATAAAAATATTGCCGTGTGTATGTTTCCCTAAAAGGTGTAATAATAAAATTGAAGCTCTTCTAAGTCGTGGCTTTAATTTTATAAGACCAGCTCCACTTATACTCGGGTATACAGACGTACACATATAAATACATATATACATACCTATGGTATGCTTACAACTGTATGCATATATATATATATATATATATATATATATATATATATATATATATATATACACACACTTACATGTACTCACACCAACTCATGTGGCTACATTTATGCATATATATATAAAGTAAAAATAAGTTGGCGACCTTAGTTGAGGGTGACCCAATGGCTCCCTTTACAATAGCTACTACACCGAAGTGTAGGGGAGGGCGCTACTCCTTCCCCTGGACTGCTCCACTTTACCCTTGATCCTTACAATGCTGAGTGTTAAGCAAGGCGACATCAAGTACCATTTTTGAATCTTTGACATGACTCAATCTGGGATTGAACCCCCGGTCTCCTGCGCTAGTGGCGAACACTCTACTCATTAGGCCAATGGCCTGACCAATAGTCCCAATATTCTAAGTTATAATGAATATAACTAGTTCATGATTTTAAAAAAAGTCATTTCCCACGTAAAATTAACGTTCATTTTCATCACAAATAAAATTTACACTAAAAGAATTTCCTTTAGGTTGAGGTTAGAACATGCTGATTGTATCACTTGTAACGGGTGAAGGTTCCTCCAAAAGAGGTGTTTTGAATATGATACTAACCTGCATCTAGTGGTGAGGCTCCAGATTTAGAGATTTGGGAAGGGTCATTGCCCTTACTCCACCCTTCCCAGATCTCCGGAACTGGAGCCTCACCATCAGATGTAATTTACTATCATACCTAGAACACCCCTTTTTCAGGAGGGGTCTTAAAATCAACAAAACCCCATTGACCGGACGCAGAACTATTAGAGCGATTGTACAATAAATACCAGGGAACAATTTTTAGAGCTTCATTTTTTAACCTAATTATCTCCCCTTCCTATTTTAGATCTTTAGTTAATTTTCACTTTCAGAATGAAGAAAATTCAAAGTCTATTTTGTTATGTATTGTTTTGTTTTATCGAGGCTTAGAAGATAACAGAAAGAAAAGGTAAATATAACATTGGCTTCTTTGTTTTTACTGTAAAAAAAAAAAAGGTATCAGTTGTTTAATTTTACTTTCGTTGTTCGTATAAATTTTACCAGATAACCGTAGTACATAAGTTGATTAGGAATAGGTTAGTTATTAAAATTTGATGGAGATTTTTTTAAAAATACTCTTATTTCTGATAGTTGAAAAATTACTAGTGTCTTTATTCTTTGCATATATTTGACTTCAATAATAAACTTAAGGGTACAGAATATTTCTTTGGAAAATGGCCTCGGTAAAATGATATAAAAATATACTTACATTTACTATCCAGATAAGTTTCAGTGTTTAAATTTTTATTGTTTTCTTTTTGTTAACGACTAAATGTGGAAAAGTCGGCCGTATTGATTTCACCAACCATTCATCCTTCTGAGCAAACTGCTGTTATAGAAGTCGCATCTTGTTTTTAAGTCGTCTTATTTACACGTTTCCGGCCGCAGGGATATTTCGTGGTAAATTAAGGTTATTTATTAAGCTTTGGTTAGTTGTGGTTGAAAGCATCCAGTGAGACTCGAACTCACAAGCACTGGTTTGCCAGTCTATCTTGCTAAATATTTCATTACGCGAAGCGCTTAAGTATCAACCAATGTGTATTGTAAAATCCTTATGTGCTGGTTTTATCCATTTTGATTATTTACTAAGCTTTACATAGTTGTAGCTCGAGGTCGGATTTATAGAGCACCCAGTGAGAATCGAACTCACTAGGTATAGTTTCCCTGTTTAACTTGCTAACCCTTATACAATACAAGGCGTCCCAGTTATTTACTTAGCTTTAATGCTACCAGCTCGACTTGATATATATATATATATATACACACACATACACGATGGTCATTCTACAAATAAGTTGACTGTTGCTTAAGGCGTTAGTAATAAGAAGCATTGTTTATAGTTACACATTTTACGAGGAAATCAGTAGTGATGAACCCTTTTGTATCCCAGATGACTGTCAACATGACCTCCTTTACTGACTGCACAAGAAACTTTCTTTTTACCAGTTAGTGTGTTTCCACTGCATGGACTATATTTAGACCCAGGCTTGTAGTGGCAAACCCATGTTCAGTCTATTTGTAGACTTTTTTTAGACTAAAACATTCTTCTTTGTACATATCACATATTCATTGGTAAATTTCACATGGTTTGCACCAAAGATTTGATGACAGAATTCTGTTCAAGCTTGGAGCACTGTTTAATTTGATGCCATATTGAATTACCTCAAAAGATGTATTGTGGGGAGATTAAATAATTTTTGCTATGAATTAATTCCAAACAAAGAGTTTACATTTATAAAAAAAAAAATATTTCAACTGTTAAAAAATAATCTGTATTTAAAATAATTACTTGAAGCTATAATAATATAAAGAGAATTATTAGTTACTTGGATTTTTATCAGTCAGGGTTTTCAGATTATAATCCTTATCTTTATTGTTATATTCACTATGTTTCGGCCGATAGCTCCTCCAGCCTTCCACAGGTTTTTCTTATCAAACACAGGGGCATGCTTGAAACTTCAAACCATGGGGGTTGCTTGCTTGGATTCCCTTAACCATAACTGGGTACAAGTGTTAAGTATTCCTCTATTCTTTCTCACCTGCAGTCAAGATTGAACTTGCAACCTTCAGATGTTTGTCACTTTAGAAGCTTAGGGAACCAACACCTATAATTGTTTCTCTGTGTGTACTGCTGAAACTATTATTGCGTGAAAATTATTGGTGTTGAAGTCTCCTCTATAGATCAAATAACTGAAATTTATAAGTATTAGAGAGGAATACTTGAAACTATATAAATGTGTGAAAATTATTTGTATTAGATAGAAATACTTGATACCATATAACTATATGAATTATTAGTATTGGAGAGGAATACTTGTTATCATATAACTGTGCAAATTATTTGTTTTTCGCCAAAGACTCGAAAAATGGAACTTGATGTCGCCTTACTTAACACTCAGTATTATAACGTATGGATCAAGGGTAAAGTGGAGCAATCCAGGGAAAGGAGTAGTGCCCTCCCTACACCTTGGTGTAGTAGCTGTCGAAAAGGGAGCCTTCGGGTCTCCCTTGACTAAGGTCGCCAACTTTACTTTTACTTTATAATTGTTTACAATTGATTGTTGTTAATTATTTGAAACAATATAATTTCTTATAAAAAATCTTTAGTATTGAATAACCCAACACATATATGCCATATAACCAAGACTTCCCAGCAAAATACTTGTTTATAACTGACCAAGTAATACCAGTTGAACATGTGTTGTGGGGTTTTTTGTACCTGTGAAAAGTACTGTTTAAACCCTAAGTTTTGTAGGAGGATATACTATACTTAGAAGGCAGTGAAGAGATGGGTGCCACTTTTGAAGAATGGACACAAACGAGTTTTTATGACTATCTACTGTCCATTTACACAAAAATATACAACAGGTAGGTATGTAAAATAAGCAAAAGAGTTCAAAGAGTTTAGTTGGGTAAAGTCACAGATAAATATGCTGCAGAAACATAGCTGTTTAGTTGTTTCTGTTAACTTGTTAGAGCACTATCACAAGGTTCATAGTAGTGACTGCATTTGTCTGCTTACAGCTGCTAGGTAGTAGACTTGCTGCTGAATTGTCACCATCTGAGGCTTGTATGATGCGGTCTTAGCTAGAACTGCTAGCCTGGGTAGTGGCAAAAAGTATGATTCTTTGTGACCCCTTGTTTTATAACCAGATTCACATGACCTCCAGAAGGGCTGTGATTGACCAATTTGCCCCTTCGCATATGTGTCCCCTATGGAATTCCAATAGTGTCTTGGTTATCACCCTAAATTGCATCCGGTGGTTAGGAGCCACTTCTGAAACTGAGGAAGTGTGTTGTCTCATATTTGTTGATATTAGTCCTAGATCCTGAGTGGTTCAGTCAGCTGGGGCTGTTGAATACACCGAGAGGTAAGACTCCCCCAATGAGTGTCCTGTATATGACACTAAACAATCTGATGGTGAGTCTCCAGTCATGCTGGAGCTTTGGGGAATACAGAGTACCCCTATTGCTCTCAGGTTCACACTGGTCTGGAGTGGTAGCATCTATTAGGTCCTATCTATAGGTTAAATAGAAAACTGTATGCTTATGCTAAACTGAATTGTTTGAAATAGAACTGTTTTTACATTTAACCATGTAAATAAATGAGCAATGTTTAATTGAATTGATAGTGATACATAGCAATACATAGAACCATTTAACTTTGTTGACTAAACTGAATAGCCTGAAATAGAAATGGTTTTTGACATTTAAACTGTGTACTTAACTGAATTGTTTGAAATAGAACTGTTTATATGTATAAAAATGGATTTGGCATTAGATAACCTACAATGGTTGCTATGCTATAAAACCAAACCAAACTCGATCCAGAGTGGTTATATCCTTATCATCTCATCTATAGGTGAAATAGATCTGTTTGAAAACTATCAGTATTAGATAAGAATACTTGAAACTATATAACTATGTGCATACAAATTATTATTACATAGGAATACTTATTTGAAATTTTATAACTGTGTGCAAATTATTACTATTAGATTGGAATATATGAAACTACATAATTGTTTTGTTTTTTTAAATTTGTAAATTACTATTTGTTGCTTATTCTCAATATGAAACTAAGAAATAAACTACTGCATGACTTGAGCACATTTTTATGTCATTCATCCAGTTTGAACTTATTACCAATGCCTTTTGAAAGTTTTGTCTTAACCATGATGCTAAGATGAATATTGTCATTCAGAAATGATTATGGGATTAATATTTTTTTTTCAATGATTTGATGCAAATTCTTTAAATTGTTGAAGACTATAGATATACAGGGTGTCTCAAAATAGATGCAACTCATTAATATGATGATAATTTATTACTGAGACAAGTGCAATGGTGATCATGTGGAACATGTCTACTTAAAAATGCATCCTTTGAGCGAGATACATCAAATTAATGGTTTTTTTTTAATTGTTATTATATCACCTTCCAGGACATGCAATCTTTTTTGAGTTTCTTGTCTCAGTTATTAATCATTATTATATTAATGGATTGCATGTATTTTGAGACAGTTTTGAATGATCTTTTCTCCAAATAAGTAGTGATGCAAAATATTTTTTCCTCTCTTGTCAAAGGCATTGTGAGCGAGGATTAATAGTTGTTATAATATTTTCAAATCTGAAACAAAAAATGAACACTACCTTATTATTAGTTGAGTTATTAACAGTCACATGGCTCCCATGTATATTGAGACACTCTATAGCATATTTCAATGATGTTTCTTTCTTTTCATTTAAGGGTTTACCTGTGTGGCATAGAGGAGGAGTAATCTTGCAAGTACTGATTTTTTTTTCTGAGGAAATTCTTGATAACCAATTCAAAGATACACACTTCACAATATGAGCAAGATCTCAAGAGAAAAACCATTTTGTTGTGAAATTTGTGGATTCGCATTTGCAATAAACTCAAGATTAAAAATACACATGAGAAAACACACAGGTGAGAAACCATATCACTGTGAAGTTTGTGGTTCTTCATTTTCAGTCGGTTTTAGTCTAAAAAAACATTTACTAACACACAGTGGAGAAAAACCCTATTCTTGTGATGTATGTACTTCTGCATTTACCAGTAGTTCAGCTTTAAAAGCACATATGCGGATACATACTGGAGAAAAACCTTATTCCTGTAAAATTTGTGGATCTTCATTTTCCCAAAGTTCACATTTGAAAATACATCTACAAAGACATAGTGGAAACAAACCCTTTTCTTGTGACATTTGTAAACTGGCATTTTGTCAGAATGCACTATTAAAACAGCATATGCTAACACACACTGGAGAAAAGCCATTTTCTTGTGATGTATGTAAATCTGCTTTTGCACGAAGATATCATTTAAAACAACATATGCGCATTCACACTGGGGAAAAACCCTATACTTGTGAAGTTTGTGGATTTTCAGTTTACAGTAGTTCAAGTCTAAAAGGACACATGCGTAAACACACTGGAGAAAAGCCATATTCCTGCAAAATTTGCCAATCTGCCTTTTCATTCAGTTCAACTTTAAAGCGACATATGAAAACCCATAAAGATGTAAAAGAATATTCTTGTGAAATTTGTTGTTCTACATTTACAGACTCTTCACATTTGAAACAGCACATGCAAACACATACTGGAGAGAAAGCATTTTCATGTGAAGTTTGTGGAACTGTTTATTCTGACAATTCTGCATTAAAAATACATATGAGAATACTGACTGGTGAGAAGCCATTTATTTGTGAAGTTTGTGGATCTGCATTTTCAAAGAATTCAAAAGAAAAGAAGATATGATATCAAAAATGAATTCAAAAAGAATTTATACTTTTTATTGAAAATAGTGTTCATCCTGATTTTTTCATTTCTGGTTTAGTTTATAAAGGATAAAATTAATAGCTTATCAGACAAATTTTCTTTACTGCTGTATATTTCTAGCTGTTGGGACATGTTTATGTATTCTTTCTTCTTTATACTATTGGTATATATATTATGTATATAAAAAGTTGAATGTTTTTCTACGTACAAATGTGTTTATCTTATATTTCTGTAGTGTTTTGTGTAAGCATATCATGGATATACTAATATTAATCTTAGTCCTTGGTGAGTGAGAACTCAACTAAATATCTTCCTTGGCACCAAGCTTGCCAATAATTGGTCAACCCTTGAAAATTGTTAAAGCTTAATTCAAAACTTTAGTTGATTGGGTATGATACCAAACTGTACCTCACTGTAGTCAGATTCCACTTCAATCTCTTTACTTACTACAGTGTCCGAGTGAAATGAATAAATAGTTCTAATGTTGTTCATTCAGGAAGCTCAATTTAAAGCCAATAAAAACATATTTCTATGTCAATTTTGTCTGAAATCCACAAGAAATGACCAACTTATGCAGCACTATGGCACCAAATAGATGCTTGTAACACCACAATTTAAAATAGCCTGTGATTGTAGTACTACCCCTTTAGTTTCACTCAGACTTCATGGTAACCTTTCCATGAGAAGAAGTGATGAACACACGAAATGCTATCTATTGGTTTGGTTGATATGAAAGTTTATTTGCTACTGCCCTTTCCTTGTAGTCTCTGAAATGAGAGAAACAGAGTATGAATTTCATCAATTGCTCTAGACAGAATAAACCATTGCAAGATGAGAGAGGCAAACACAGACCTTGATATCTCTTTCACCCCTGTCATTTTCTGTTGTAGTTCTTCCGGGTGCCTAGGTTCATTGTTTTTCCTTCCTCACATTTTCAAAGAGAACACTTGATGTTCATTCGTTCTTTCTGCACAAATGCTTCTTCACAACTGCCTGGCTTAGTACATTGGTGTAGGTTGGCTCCTTCATGGAGCTCACCCAAAATGAATGCTGATTTTTTAGTATGTCTTCACATCACACTGGCTGGAGTGGAACTCCTGTTCCAACCTGAGTTGCCTCTTACTTTAGTGTCAAGGGGAAGAACATCTTTATTTCTGTTGTTTCTACTCTTGCACAGAAGATTTGGAACTCCTGGTTTTTTTTTATCTAGTTATTTTAATTATAGTAGTCATTCACCTGTGACTGGCTGACCTTCAACGTGTGCTTTGGCCTGACGCTCTCAGGGGTCACTTTTCAACTGGTTGCTTACAGACTCTGTTTCTGGTACAAACATTCTTATCTTTTACTTATTTTTTCCTTTTTCTCTTTCTGTTGAAATTAGCTTCCTGTTTTTTTTTTCAATTTCAATTTTCTATAACCCATTCAATTATGTTACACTCAGAATAATTGCTTGCATGATTCTGAATATAAGTAAATCTCTTGAAACTTTTATAAGAAATTAAACCAAAGATACCAGGATTTTATTATTTCTAATGGAACATTATTATAGTTAAGAGTTCAATGAAAGACTTGGAGATGGGCAGCATGTCATGTAGAAAAGAGAACCTTTGTTCTGTGTTTGGCTTCTCTCATAACAGACTGCTGCTGAGTGGTCAAAGAACTAGCCAATCAGTGCATGAGATCTACATGCATAAACTCAGGACACTTAACGGTTTGGTAGTTTGGATCTGAGATCTACAGTGTGATTGTTGGTAAATCAAGGACCCCTGAAGATCTGTTTGCCGCACTGACCTATTACAACCAAAACAGATGTCATTTGGTATTATTTAATACCAAACATTTCAGCATGAAAACTTTGACCAAAAATATGAATATGTAACAGTTTAAAAATACGTACACCCGACAAAAATATTCTAATATAACTAGTATACTCTCAAAATAGACTTTACTTTTTTCTTGGTTACAAAAATCATTACTGGCCAAGTTAGCTGGGGCTGCAGAATACACTGACTGCATCTCTGAAGAGTGGTAAGACTCCCCTAACAAGTGATCTGGATATGACACTAAATAATCTGATTATAAGGCTTCAGTAATGCTGGAACTTTGGAGAATGGAGTGTACTCTTTTATTATCATCACTCCCACATCCATTTTTGCCCTGAATGGTAGCACCTGATAGGGTCCTATCTATGGGTTAAATAGAACTAAATTGTGTACTTATACTTAATTGGATTGTTTGAAATAGAACTGTTTATATGTATAAAAATGAATTTGGCTTTAAATAACCTACAATGGCTGATGTGCCATAAAACCAAACCAAACTGCCAAATTTTATTAGTTCTATTATTAATATTTTCTCCTGAACTCTGTTTATTGGTTTTAGAGAATAATATTTATTATTTGAAGTTTAAGAAAATCATTTTTGAAAAGTACTTGTGTTTAAGAAATAAATGAATCTTTTAATTATCAGCAATAAATTCATTCCATCTTTGTTTTTAAAGAGACTGCACAAGAAAATGCAGCTTCAAAAAGCATAAAACTTTCTTGTTTGTGAATTTCTTCATGAGTTTCTAAGCAGCAAATTTACATAATCACTTCACACATCTGATGGCTCTATGTTGGTCACTTACAGGCAGATGTTTTTATAATTGGATGGTTGATAGTTAAATTATTGTAGGCTAGCTTTGATAGTTGGTTGCTAATAGAAAAGAATTGGTAGGATCTGATCTGATCAAAGCTAACTGATTTGAGCTGCATGTGTAACATGGACAATCCCATTTTCAAATATCCTTGTACGAAACTCCATAGTTTCTCCTGTGTATGCTTTTTCACAAGTCTTCATTGATAAGTTTGAATCATTTCTTAACACAGTTGATGACTTTTATTTTTGAGAATGATTTATATGATTATCATTTTCAGTAATGTTCTGAACTGCGGCCTCGAAGTGAGTGAGTTCAAACTCCAATTGCACTATCATGCTCACTTTTGGACTTATACCCAAGGGAAAGGTATGAAACACCTTATCCCTACCCAGCTATCAGTTTAATAGTATAGTGCCTGGTCTTCTACAAGGATGGCTTTAGCATTAAATAACACATGAAGGTTGTTATGCCATTAAACAAAGATATGAAAGTAGTAAATTGGAAGAAATAGTCCCTACCGGGCCATTGGCCCAATGAGCAGAGTGTTCGCCGATGGTCCGGGAGACCAGGGTTCAATCCCAGGTCGAGTCATACCAAAGACTCAAAAAATGGTACTTAATGCTGCCTTGCTTAACACTCATCATTATAAGGTGAGGATCAAGGGTAAAGTGGAGCAATCCTGCAAATGGAGTAGTGCCCTCCCCTACACCTAGGTGTAGTAGCTACTGAAAAGGGAGCCTTCGCATCACCCTCAACTAAGGTCACCGATTTTACTTTTTACTTTATCATATTTACTCAACTTCTACGCTCGGGCAGGATATGACACAAGGTCAATTTTTTTAAGCTGAGTTTAACAGGTTTGAATTCAGAGTTTTCCTTCTCCTAGACTAGTTACCTCACCAAGGCTGAAGAACCTAGTCTGCCCTACTATTTACCTATAGCTGGAGGGAGAATAATTGGATTCATACCTTTCCCAAGGGTATTAGTGCTATGTGAAATGCAATCAGTCTTGTCCAGGATTTGAACTCGCGTCGCCATGTCCATTTCCTGCGATGATAACCATGACACCACAGGCACCTCCACAAAATCAAATTCTTTTTTTTCCTGTGTATGTGATGGTAGAGACTGTTTTAAACAGTTTTTAAGTTGAGCATACAAATTCCTTTAATTAAAAAGGCTGAAACAAGCCATTGGAGGCATTTGAGTTAGAATAAAATTCATGAAAACATAATCATCCATATAAATGTTTGTATTCAAATGTTAATTTCTTTGTATTAGTGAGGAATATTTGCATGGCCTTTGGTCTAATAAGTGGAGTGTTTGCCAATAATCTGGGAGACCAGGGTTCAATCTCACGTTGAGTCATACCAAAAACTAAAAAAATGGTACTTGATGCCACCTTACTTAACACTCAGCATTATAAGGTAAGGATCAAGGATAAAGTGGAGCAATCCTGGGAATGGATTAGTGCCCTCCCGTACACTTCGGTGTAGTAGCTATTGTAAAGGGAGCCTTTGGGTCACCCTCAACTAAGGTCGCCAACTTTTTTTTACTTTATATATATATGCATAAATGTAGCCACGTGAGTAGGTGTGAGTACATGTAAGTGTGTATATATATATGCATACAGTTGTGGGCATACCATAGGTATGTATATATGTGTTTATATGTGTACATCTGTATACCCGAGTATAAGTGGAGCTGGTCTTATAAAATTGAAGCCACGACTTAGAAGAGCTTCAATTTTATTATCACACCTTTTAGGGAAACATACACACGGCAATATTTTTATGTCTAGTCTAGTGATAACCGAAAATACAAAAGTATGAAATTAGTATTTAAGAATACACTGACTACATCTCTGAAAATAGGTAAGACCCTCCACCAACAAATATCCTGGACATGATACTAAACAACCTGATGGTGAGGCTCTAGTAATGCTGGAGCTTTGGGGAACGTGGAGTACTCCTTCATTGCCATTGCTTCCAGGTCCACTCTGACCTAGAGTGGTAGCACCTAATAGGATCCTATCTATGGGTCAAATAGAACTGTTTAACATTTAAACTGAGTACAAACAAATGACTTATGCTAAATTGAATTGTAAGAAATAGAGGTGTTTGATCATTTAACTGTGTATATAAATGACTGATGTTTAATTGAACTGTTAGTGATACAAAGCAATACTTAGAACCATTTAATTGTGCACAAATGAAGGAGTAATGTTGAATAGAATTATCAGTTTTAAGTAGCAATACTTGAAACTATTTGTGTGTCTAAACTGAATTATTTGTATTACATAGCAATACTTAGAACTATATGATTGAGTGCAAATGAACCCAACCAAATCAAATCCTATATATTTAATATATATGTGTAAAGAAGATTTAGCATTGAATAGCCTATAATGGTTGATATATCACAAAACTCAACTAAACCAACTTAAACCAAACCTAATACACTAATTCAATTGAGGCCACTTCACAAATGAGACTTTTCTTTCTTGGTCCTGATGCTATGGGCACTCAGGTACTGTCCAACAGCTCAATTTGCCCTTGTATAATCATTTATATATCTATAATTGATATGGAAACTAATGAAATATGCATTATCTCCTCTTAGGTGCTTCCATCCCTTTCTGGAATGGAAGAATCCATTTATTTATCTATAATGGGTAAAACCCAAAATAAGGTGCAATGCTTCTTTTATGACTTATATAGAGAGAGTAGAGATTATTAAGAGAAAAATAAAATAAATTCAAAAGTGTAGCAGTACAGAGAAACCTTTGATAGGAAGTAGGAGCCGTGCCTGCCTAAAAGACAAATTTATCAACACTAAAGAGAAGCTCTGCCTCACTTCAGCAGTACCCCTCAGACTGAAAGGACTCTTTTTCACTTGGCTGCTGATTAGGTCTTGTGGCCTGACACTAAGCTATGTCTGCTGCTACCAAGCCAACATTGCCAAAACATATATAACTATATACCCCCACTGGACATGACCACTGACTTTAAACTCTCTACCACCGGAAATAACAAATATATTTTAATACCACTAGGAGACACAAACATTTCTATTGGTTTTAGAAAAAATTTCCATGCCCACTGAATAGTTGTTAAAGTCAGAAATAATGTTTTCAGTTGAAATGTATCTTCATCTCTTTCCTTCCTTCCTTCCTTCCTTCCTTCCTTAAATTCACTTGCAGCCTTGCAACCAGTCCTGCACCAGCAACCACCTATTCAACTACTACCAGTCTTGTACCAGCTATCCAGACCTGCACCAGTGACTAGATCCAGCTTCAACAATCACCATCCGGCCGCGGCGACTGTTCGCTGTACGCTTTTCCGATTTACGATTTGCCATAATAAAGTTTGGCCTTTTGAAGTAACACCCTCGTTTTGTCATTTCTTGCCTAGTTCATTGTCAATCACTTATATTTCAAAAATTTGCGGGGACTGGTATATTTATCTGGCCTCCGCAACAAGGTCAAATAGATCTAAACTGTGTACTTAGCAAAACTGAATCGTTAGAAATAGAACTGCTTTTAGATTTAACTGTGTGTAAACAAAAGACTATATTTATACTAAACAGAATTGTTCGAAACTATCAAAATGACTTCATTTGTCATTAAATGACCCAAAAGAGTTTATACACCATTGATCAAAACAATCATCAACGTATATGTAGAAACAGAGTGTGTGTGTGTGTGTGTGTGTGTGTGTGTGTGTGTGTGTGTGTGTGTGTGTGTGTGTGTGTGTAAATGGAAATAAACTCAAAGAAAATAAAGATTATAGAAATGGTTGAAATAACAAAATAAAGCCTCAGCTAGTAACTAACAATTAAAATTTCGCGAATGTTCGCAGGAAAAACTGATCCTTTTTTTCCTCAGGAACGAAATAATATTCAACACCGTTTAGCAATGATTCTTTTTTGTCATCCGATGAAAGATACTCTCCTATAATTACTTGATGTATCTGTTGGGGTTTTTAAGTTACTGATGTTTCTCTATCCTTGTCATTTTGTCTCCAACTTTATATTATTTTTACGAATTGAATGAACAATACAGAAATTATGCTGTTTGACGCTAGCAATCATTACCAAAGAGACGAAATTTATGCCACACTTGAAGAAAAAAAAAAGGAAAAGAGGTAATTCATTTATTTTCAGATGCAATCTGCTTTTCTATCTAATCGTAGAATATTGATTCAAGAGACACCAGAAATTAGATAAAAGTTAATTTAAACAGCCGTAGTTGTAATGATGATGAAGATGGTTTCTTTACCATCCTAAAAAGAAAATTCTAAAAAGTAAATTTACTTTTTCCTCATAACAGTTCCAAATAAAAATAAAACGAAATAAGATAAAACTTAGTGGGGAAAAAAAAAAAGATTGATATGTTCAAAAATTTTCCTTTTAAAAAAAATTCTTCAAGCTTAAAATTGAGTTTTATGGAAGTTTTCTTCAAGAAAAAAGTTCAACGGAAAATCACTCCTACTACCGAAAAATTGGTAAATAATTACATAATCAAAATTGTAAAAAAGAATTCTCCTAGGAAAAAATTTCCTTTTGTTTGAAAGAAAAAAGAAAATATTCCTTTAGCAAAAGAGAAAAAAAATTACGTCCGTTTTGTCTCATAAAAAGAAAAAAATCTCTATTTACTAGGAAAAAAAAGTCGTTTTGCTTGAAAGAAAAAAACATTTATCTAAAATAAACAAAAAAATAATTATCGTTTATTAATTAACCTCTTAAAACCTAATTATCAATGAAATGTTTTAGTTTTATCAGCAAAACATCAATTATCATGCCATATTTGATTACAAATTATTAAAGAAAAATTAAATTCTAATAAAAAATCTACAAAAATGAAGTTATCGTCAGATAAATATAATTTTATCACTACTCAATAGCAATATGCTATTTTCTGCTCAAAAACCAAACAAAAAAAAGAAACCCCAAATTTTTTTTTATTATTGAAATGAAGAATAAAACAATATTTTTTTAGCAAGTAGGATATGGTCTATATTTTAGGGAGAAGAAATGTATTCTTATGCGTGTGTGTTATTCCCTCGCAAATTGTTGTTGTTAGTAAAGGAGGATGAAGAAGTTAGAAGACGAAGATGTCGTTAGCTTTTACATTATGGTTTTTAATGGCAGCATGGAATAAAGAGTTTGCGTTTGTGCTGAAAGCCTCGTGGGAAAGGAAAGAAGTAAAGAGCTGAAATGGAGTTATGAGAGAGTAGAGGAAGCAGCGCGTGTCTTTGGACGTGCGAGGGATTATGTTCGCTGTATGTAGCAAAAGTCATGTTTGCTGTTTGAGGAAATAGACGTTGGAGTCACTGTGATCTTGGTTCTGGTTATTCATGGAGAAGCGTGCATATCTCCAGAAAATGTTGCCCAGAGGTGAAGTAGTAACTAGGTGCTGGAGCGGAATTAGACATCGCAGTTGACATAGCCAATTTTGGGGGTGACATAAAGTTGTTCCTGTGTGTGGTGTATTGAATGTATCTAATCCATATTCAACTGGGAAACCTTGGTCTAAGAAAAATAGCCAAGGAGTCTATGAATTAGACTGCTTCCTTCATTGTGTCCATGCTGCTGCTGCTGCTGCTATTGGAGAGCAGACAGTAGACGTCTATACAGAACGAAGTTGTTCTGCCAAAAAGAGTGTTTGACGGTTTTTCCCAATTACTGCTGCCCAGAAAGGTGATTCAGGATGAGTAGGATAAGTCATCCTGATTGGGTGAAATTATGTGTCGAATTAAATTTCGCGCCAAACAAAAATACGAAAATTCCTTCTGCCACATTTTTATTTACTAGCTATATTTATTACTACCTCCTACCAGACAGGTTTTTACTTAGTGCAGTGTAAGCCAGATGACCCTGTGGGGACTTGGACTCTCTAAGTGCAATGTGAGTCTGGCATGAATGCCTTCGCATAGCTTGAACCAGATCAAAAGGTCTAGTGCTATGCAATGCTTGCGAATGATTTCATCTCCCGCCCAAAGCCTGGGAGGTGGGTATTCAACCTCAAATCTATTATTGATGTTCACAGAAAGGGGAAAATTCTTTTCCAAGCTTGCTTACCTTCTTGGACTCTGATGACTAGTTAGTTTCTTAAAGTTCTGAATAATAATCACATAAAGCTTTTGAAATTCAGTCTACTTCAATATGATATTTGCCATAAATACCAGGTAATTTTAAAAAATAGTAAATACTCTTTATGATATAATTTTCCAACAGTCTCCACATGTTCGCCATCTCTGTTAATATAATCATGGAATCTACCACTAGTGATTAAAAAAATGTTGCTATTCCTATGGGAGAACCTTTATTAGAAAATCAGAACTGATATTACAGAGACCAACTGGGAAAGATTCCCATAATGGAACCAGGAGCAGGTGGAGATTTTAGAATCATATTGTTAAGGAACTTAAGGGGTATAAGAAGAGGTTTGTATTATTCGTGGTAGTGATTGTCAATGAATTGTTGGGTATGTTGGGAAGTTCTAAGTTTTGTATCAGACTCCTTTTCCTTCTTCTTACTCCATCATTAGTTATCTTATTTGTGTCAAAGCTGCAAAAGGAATTAAGGACAGGAGAAAAAAAACACAGGGATACTTTTAAACTCAAACTTTATTTCGGGGGTCCACAACTATTCTGTGGTGCAAAAAAATTTTCCCTAACCAGTAGAAATAGTTGTGTTTCCCAGACAAGGCATTGAAGTACATGATAGAGTCATTTTATGGCTAGTTATAAGTTTGAAGTTTGTCAAGTGTTCAGTTACCCAGTTGGCTGGGGCTGTAAAAGACACTGACTGCTTCTCTGCAAAGGGGTAAGACTTACCCCAACAAGTATCCTGGATATGACACTAAACAATCTGATGGTTAAGTTCCAGTAATGCTGGAGCTTTAGGGAATATGGAGCACCCTTTCACTGCCATTGCTCCCAGGTCCACTCTGACCTGGAGTGGTAGCAACTGATTGGGTCTTATCTATGGGTCAAATAGAACTAAACTGCATACTTATGCTAAACTGAATTGTTTAAAATGGAACTGTTTTTGTATGCTAAACTAAATTGTTTGAAACAGAACTGTTTTTGACATTGAAACTGTACTTATGCTAAACTGAATTGTTTCAAGTAGAACTATTTTGACATTTAACTTTGTGTAAACAAAAAACTAAACTTATGCTAAACTGAATTGTTTGAAATAGAACTATTTATATGTCTAATAACTTACTATGGTTGATGTTCCATAAAACCAAACTGAGTATTAAGATAGGTGTGTTTAGCAAAGGCGGCTACTTGTAAGAGACACAGCTGGCTGCTAGGCTTCTGGGACCCAGTCAGCACATGCACTCACTACTAGCAGCTGAGAGAAAAGGTCCTTCCTGTAGAAATTATAAGTTTACTGAGAAAGAATTTCTCTTTGGCACCTAAAATCCCCACTTTTTAGGCATGTGCCGATTTCGTTGCCTGTCCAAGGACTCCTGGAAAAGTGTTACTTTTTTAATTTATTTATTTAATTTCATTTTTAATCCCTACAAACTCCCATAGAAACATTAACATTTTTTGAAACACCCTGTATTTTAATTTCAAAATATTTTTTATTTTTGTAAGGATGTTTTTTACTTTTAAATATAATATACACTCCAGCAAAAAAAAAGTTATTTTGCATGCATCTTTTTTTGTACCAAATCAAAGTAGAGTTTTATTAACTGGATATAATTGTTTTAAATAGCAGACAATTTGTTTTGCCCTTAGTTTTATTCAATATATTGTTAACTCAAATCTTCCACCAATCCAAAATCATACCCAACAAACAAGTGAACAAAAACTACTGAAAATATAACCCCCCCCCATCATCCCAATCGAGAGATCCCATAACATCAAGAACAAAATCACCAAAATAAACTAGTGGGAAACCATGATATTAAACAAAAAAATACTTACAAACAAAACAATGTAATCCCCAAGTATTAAAATTATAAAAACAAAACCCTAAATAGATCAAAGAGTTTGAGTAAGATATGAAGTTTAATCAAGCAAATATGTTGTAAAAAGAAGAAAATGGAAAGAAAAATACGTATAAATAGATGAGAAAATTTATTAATATTTGATAAAGTCTACCGATGTGTTTTGACCTATGAATGAAATTATCCAAGATATGAAATTATGAAAATTTCAGGTTGAAGGTATATCTGGAGAAAATATTTTAGATCCAAGTGTGTAGATAGTGTGGATATTAAAATTGATAAGATAATTTCAAACCTCAAATTAGTAGATATAAGTTAAAGAAAATGTAAGATATGTCTATGAAACAATGAAACAAGACCATCTACAAAGTATATGACTGTGAACCAAAATTGTCTTCTAACTTTTGTCTCTCACTGTAGCAATTCATTTAATAATACATGATTTACCTACCAGCTTTTGGCATTAAATAATCCACAAAGGTTGATATCCATTAAACAATAACCAAACCAAATATATTGTTATTTAATGCAAAATCCTTTTGAAATGTATATCTTAGATATATATGATTTGTATACATATTTTATAGATAACATTCTCAAATGAGCCTGAACTCTTTTTTGCACGCAGTTAAATGGTTTCAAGTATTACTATATAACAGTCATAATTTAACATCTGTTATTTGTTTGCACATATAATTCGTTCTATTTGACCCATAAATAGGACCCTATCAGGTGCTTTCACTCTGGGGCAAAGTGAACCTGGGAGCAGTAGCAATGAAGGGGTACTCTGCATTCCTCAAATCTCCATCATCTGATTGTTTAATGTCATATCCATTACTCTCATTGGGGCATCTTATCCCTCTGCAAAGATGCAGTTGGTGTATTCTACAGCCACTGCCAACTGGGCTAAGCATTTACTTTGTTGTTATCTCTGTGGTTCATCTATGTTATATGAAAGGGATATTTCTTCCTTTGAAGGGTTAATGTTATATAATTGCGGAGGAATTTTTTTTTTATATTATCATTTTTCGTTTTATATATCTTGCCTTTTGGGTTAGTTAGGTGCACACATTGAGTGCAGGTGTTCACACACGTGCGGGGCATATGTGACAAACACAGATGTCACAATAAAAACCCCAGATAAGAAATGGGACCGGGGACATAAATGACGTCATGCCTGGAAGCGATGGACTGAGGATTTTGGAATTTAAAAAAAAAATTAGTTGAGATTTGGGCTTGGACGAAGCAAGTTGATTTTCAGTGCTCACCAAGGTCAGACCAGTAGTTTGTGGTGGGGTGCTGCACATGGTGGGGTCAGATGGAAAAGTCAGAATAGAAAGAAATTGTGTCTCTCTCTTCTCATGTCGAAAAACCTTAAACTCAAAAAGGTAATAAAAAGTTTCGTACCTTAACCAAAAAAAGAGAGTTGTAAGTGTTTTGAGTGTTTTCGGATTCCTATATGCATTATGAACATTGTGAACGTTTTTTTTACATATATGAATATTTCACATACTCATATCTGGCTATGTAACATTAATCCTGATAGAATTTTAACTTTTCCTTCATTTTTGGGATCACAGCTATGTCTTATGTCGAAAGCAATTGATAAACTCTCCCTTTCTTAACACAACCACCTCTTCTTTTTACATGAGGATTGTATATCAGAAAAAAGGCCATAGAATGTAATAGCTGAAATGTTTCCAAAGTAATAAAAAGTATAAGTTTAATAGTCTGAACAACTGTCTTTGATTATTAACTAAACAAGCAAAATAATTGCTTGAAATACTTGAAACCATATTACTGTGTATAAATTATTTGTATTAGATATGAATAGTTACTTAAAACTCTAATAGTTTATAAATGGTTATCACTTGTTATATAAAACCATATAACTGCTTACAAAAAATGACTTCAGCTTTAAATAACCCAACAAGGTTAATATGCCATGAAATGAATCAAATCAACCCTTTTGAATAGCAGTAAAAAAAGTAAAGTAAAGTTGGCAACTGTAATCTAGGGTGACCAGAAGGTTCCCTTTTCAATAGCTATTACACCAAAGTGTAGGGGAGGATGCTACCTCTTTCCCTGGATTGCTCCACTTTATCTTCGATACATACCTTATATTGCTGAGTGCTAAGCAAGTAGGTATCAAGTACCATTTTTAAAGTCTTTGGTATGACATGACCAGGGATTGAACCCAGGTCTCCCGGACCATTGGCGAACACTCTACCCACTAGTCCACACTGATTTTATTTGTCTAAAATCAATTTATACAGAAGTTTTTGATGTTTTTCTCAGTTTTCCATGGCCAGTTTTACTTTGTTGCCGGATTTTATCTCTAAACAATCTTTTCTCTTTTTCATCTGAGCATCCAGTTGGAGAGGTAGCATACCCAGAACTTTTGTCCTATTAAGAAACTACATCGTTTGGTTTGACTTAGCCATCCAAAACATTTTTTAGTAACAGTGTTGTATAAATATTTTAAAACAACAATCTACAAAACTATGTACAAGGGTCCGCTGAAAAGTACATTGGCTGACCAAGATACACTTATTGAATATGATTAAATGAGGTTCATTTGTCAACATATTTTTTTTAGTAATGACTACTTGTTACTGTGTAAGTATTTTAAAGCAACAACCTACAAAAGCATAAATGAGAGTCAGCTGAAAAGTTCATAGGCTGACCAAGATATTCTCATGGAATGTGATCAAATGAGGTTTATTTTTCAACAAAGTCTCTTTCTTGCGGTTCACACTCTTCTTCTATTGATGCTGTAGTGCTTAAATCTCATTGGTCAAAAAAGTCAACAAGAGCAGATATGACTTTATCATATGAACTTTCAGCCAATCCTCTTATTTTGTTACCGGAGCAAACCTAATAGAAAGAAAAAAATGAAACATCCTACAAGGAGTGAATAAAGGGAGGAATGTAGAAATATAACTGCATATACAAGTATTAGGAGGTGCCCGTGGTGTAATGGTTATCGTCGTAGGAATTGGACTCGACGATACGAGTTCAAATCCTGGACGAGACTGATTGCATTTCACATAGCACTAATACCCTTGGGAAATGTATGAATCCAATTATTCTCCCTCCAGCTATGGGTAAATAGTAGGACAGATTAGGTTCTTCAGCCTTGGTGAGGCAACTAGTCTAGGAGAAGGAAAACTCTGAATTCAAACCTGTTAAACTCTGTTTCAAATTTGACCTTGTGTCATATCCTGCCCGAGCGGAGGGGTTGGTAAATATGATACAAGTATGTAAATTCTAAGGGAAATTAAAGTATTCTGCAGAGAAACTTTTGAGAAGTGTTCATTTGTTGTTGGTTGGATGGAATGAAGTAGAAGCAAGTGCATAAGCAAGTAAACTATTAAAAATTAAAATAATCATCTATATAATTGGGTTAACTGAAAAGTCCATAGGCTGACTCACATACTCTTATTGAATGTGACCAAATGAGGTTCATTTTTCAACATAGTCCTCCTTATGATCCACACACTTCTTCCATCCATGTTGCAGTGCTTGGGTCCCATTGGTCAAAAAAGTCATGAAATAAAGTTATAAACTCGGTTAAGGTTTAAAATCTTGTATGTTTTTTCTTACCCATTAAGTAGCTTTTTTTTTATTTACAGGTGGACAACTTGAAATACTTTTGTTACTATGAGAATACACTGACCAAGATGGATCTCATACTCTAGAAAGTATGAAGAAGGATTCTGAAGCAAAACATTACCCTTGTAAATTTATGAAGTAACATTTTCACTGAACTTAAATTCACAAGAAAATGGTAAAATTTGTAAAGGCGTACTTTAAAAACCCATAAAAAAATGCACTGTGGAAAAAAATCTTATTCCTGCCAAATGTGTGGCCATGAATTTTCAGAGCACTCAAAGTTAAAAAGGCATATGCAAACACATACTGGAGAGAAACCATATTCTTGTGAAGCATGTGGATCTACATTTGCTCTAAGCCAACATTTAAAAATGCACATGAAGACCCACACTGGAGAAAAACCACATTCTTGTGAAGTATGTGGAGCTGCATTTCCTCAGAAATCAGCTTTAATAACACACATACGAACACATACTGGAGAAAAACCATTTTCTTGTAAACTATGTGGTTGTTCATTTTCAAGTGATTCAGCTTTGAAAAGGCACATGCGAACACATACTGGAGAGAAACCATTTTCATGTAAAATATGTGGATCTACATTTTCACAGAGTACTGGTTTAAAATCTCACATGCAAACTCACACAGGTGACAAACCCTATTTTTGTAAAGTGTGTGAATCTACATTTTCACAGTCTTCCAATTTAAAAAGACATATGCAAACACACTCTGGACTGAAACCATATTCTTGTGGTGTTTGTGAATCATCATTTACACGAAATTTTGATTTAAAAATACACATTCAATCACATACTGGTGAAAAACCATATTCTTGTGAAGTGTGTGGCTCTTCCTTTTATAATAATGCTGCTTTAAAAAGACATATGTATTCTCACACTGGTGGGAAACCATATTCTTGTGAATTTTGTGGTTCTACTTTCTCATCCAATTCAGACTTAAAGACACATGTACGGGTACACACTGGAGAGAAGCCATATTCTTGTGAAATATGTGGATCTGCATTTTCACACAGTTCAAATTTAAGAAAGCATATTTTAACACACACGGGAGAGAGATTGTATTCATGCGAAGTGTGCGGATTTGCATTTTCCCACAGTTCTAATTTAAAAAAGCACATGCTTACACATACTGGAGAGAAGCCATATTACTGTGAAGTGTGTGGATCAGCATTTTCTCAAAATTCCAATCTAAAAAGGCACATGCGAAGGCACACTGATACAATATCATAAATATATAGATCTTTGTTTACATACACTTTATGGAAGTAAATGATAGAAATAAATCTGACAGTCTGAAGAAAATGGAAAAAAGTAGTCCAAAAGTGATGAATTTATTATAATGGAAAGTCAACATTAAAACATTTTGGTTTTAATAAACCTTCATCAGGACTTCAAAATGGTCAAAAATGTTCTTTTAACTGTGATGGATGTTTTATTAAAATAACAGGAGAAAAGAGAAAATATATATGTAAATGTGGGAGCTATCCCCCTTGTTTGGTACAAGCCAGAGTTGGGGACATATCAACATTGTACACTGACCAGTCACATACGTGACATGGTCAGAAGGGGTCGAGCATTTTATTACCATTTCTCTGAGCAGAAAACACGTGTTGCCTGACAGCTGCGATTTTAGACTTTGCGAAGGGGTCATTCTTTGAGGTGAACAGAGGTAGGACTCACACACTGTATCTTTATTTGCCTGAATTATTGATCTGTGTGAAAGGGATTACAGAAGTTGTTTTCTATTTTGTTTTTAGTTTCACGGTGAAAGAAGGGTCAAAGACGAGTTTAAAGAAGGAACGAAGACCCATTGCGAATTGACAACTTCTTTACCAGTCGAGCCTTAAACCTCATTTTTTGCCTCATGGTGCTACCGTAACAATATATATACAAATAAATGTCTCAAAACTGTTCAGTGTTCTGTTTGAAAAACTATCATGTGATTGCCACAGGCAATGATGTTTGAAATGTGTCAAATTTCTAGCAGATACAATGGATTGAAAGATGATAAAAGCAAAAATTGTCAAAAGTTTTTGAGAAAAAAAGAAGAGAATAAAGGAAAGAAAATAAAAAGAAACAAAAAAAGAAGAAGAAAAGAAAGAAAAAAAATCACATGATAGTTTTTCAAAAAAAAATGCTATTAGAATAGTTTTGAGACCTTTGTATGTATATTTTCTCCTGTTATTTTAATAAAACGTCTATCGCTGTTCAAGCAATATTTTTCATTATCTTACAGTCCTGATGAAGGTTTATTAAAACCAAAACATCTTAATGTGGACTTTCCATTATGATAAATTCATTGCTTTTGGATTACTTTGTTTTTCTATTTTCTTCATATTTATCTTCATTACTTTATGTTATAAAAAAATATAAACACGTAGAAGATATAAAATGTATTGATGTAAAATGGATTGACTGATTCAGAGTTGTGATTTGAAAAGATGCTCACAGATAAATTCCAGTGGAAAGTATCAACATTTTTGACTTGAAGAAAATATTCATGTAAAATGTGTGAAGATAAAGAGGGTGAGTCAAAAGTTTTGCAATATTTTGGTAACATGAGACATAATTTGGCAGCCATAGATGCTTTTGCCAAATTTGTGAAAGTGATGATGTCAAGGTTGCTTGATACTCTCCTAGTGTTATTTGTCAGATGTTCCTCTATTGCTTAGAGCATGGCCTCAGAATCCATATTTTTAGGCTTACTTGATTTTGCCTGATTATTGAAGTTCTTGCAACCTAAGCCAAATTTCTTAAACCAAGGTCATGAAAGTGATGAACAGGACTATGAGATTATTGAGGTTCTTGCAACCTAAGCCAAATTTCTTAAACCAAGGTCATGAAAGTGATGAACAGGACTATGAGATTATTGAGGTTTTTGCAACCTGAGCCAAATTTCTTAAACCAAGGTCATGAAAGTGATGAATAGGACTATAAGATGCCAAACTTGCCTAATACTCTTCAAGTGTTTCTTGTCAGATTTGCCTCTATTGCTTGGAGCATGGCATCAGAATCCATAGGTTTAGGCTTACTTGACCTTACCCGAACATTGAAGTCCTTGCAACCCAAGTGAAATTTTTTCAACCATCTGGTTACTTTACTGTAATCACCTGTGCCTTCACCTTTTGCACAACAAATGTTTTTGGCTGTTTCTGTGGCATTATGGCCCAGTTTTAACTTGTAAGGCATTAGTTTCCAAATTAGACAATATAGCACATTTCTCTGTGTGGGTTTCAAATCACACATGAAGTGAAATAGTGAATAACATGTCAAATCACCAACTAACTCAATACTACCGACCTCAGTGAGTTTGTTACCATGGCTTGAACTGCTTTGGTCACTCCATAAATTCCTATCAAAATATTGCAAAACTTTTGATTCACCCGAGTATTAAAAAATACTGTATAAAAATTATAATTGCATGTATTTACCTCTTCAATAAAGAGGTAAATAATATGTTATTCCAAAGAAACTGTTTGTCAGCATTTCATTGAAACTTAGTTGACTTTGCATCTTAGGAGCCACTTAGATTTATGAAAGAAAATTTAACCTGAAACAATAATGTTCATATTTTTAGTTGACATTGTCAATTAACACAATACTTTAAAATTTCTCTTTTGTTTGACATTTTCATAAATACGTGTCATTTTGTAAGTGTTTACAGATTATCTCTTAACACTCATCTTAACACTCATCATAAAAAGACACATTGAAATTTATATGGTTGATAATGATAGATGTTTCTTGTTTAAGCTGGAGCTGTAGAATACACTGATTCTGTAGCTTGGTAAGACCCCTTCCCCAAACAAGTGTCCCGGATATGACACTAAACAATCTGATGGTGAAGCTCCAGTAATGCTGGAGCTTTGGGGAATGTGGAGTACCCCTTCAATGCCATTGCTCCCCGGTCCACTCTGGCCTAGAGTAATAACAGCTAAAAGGGTCCTATCTATGGGTCAAATAGAACAGTTTAACATTTAAACTGTGTACTTATGTTTGCCCAGTCATCTGGGGCTGTGGAATACACCGACTGCACCTCTGCAGAGGGGTAAAATCTCTTCCCCAAATGATTGTCCTTGATATGACACTAAACAATCTGATGGTTAGGTTCCAGAATGTGGAGTACCCCTTCATTGCTGTCACTCCTAGGTCCACTCTGACCCCGGAGTGGTAGCATCTATTAGGGTCCTATCTATGGGTCAAATAGAACTAAACTGTGTACTTATGATAAACTGAATTGCTAGAAATAGGACTGTTTTGACATTTAAATTGTGTACTTATGCGAAACTATTTGAAATAAAACTGTTTTGACATTTTAAGTGTGTACTTATGCTAAACCAAATTGTTTGAAATAGAATGGTTGATGTGTCGTAAAACTAAACCAAGCCAAACCAAACCAAACCAAACCTAGTATAAAAGCTCTTTGGAGGCACGCATGGTATAATAGTTATATTTGTAGGAAGTAGACACAATGACCCAAGTTCAAATCTTGGAAAAGGTCATTTGTATTTTTACATTTTACCTTGGGAAAGGTATGAACTATTTTCCCATAAGCTATGCGTAAATACTTGTCTAAACTAAGCTCTTTAACCTTGGTATGGCAACCAGTCTAGAAGATTGGAAATTCAGAATTCAAATAAGCTGTAGACCTAGAAAGGGATGCACTCTGCCCAGTTATTCTTCCTCAAGTCACGTTACGTGTGTTGCACCCCACCACAAACAAACCTGGTTTGGTTTGGTTTGGTTCAGTTTTATGGCATATCAATCATTGTTGGTTATTTAATGCCAAATCCATTTTTATACATATAAACATTTCTATTTCAAGCAATTTAGTTTAGCATAAGTATGCAGTTTGAATGTCAAAATAGTTCTATTTCAAGCAATTCAGTTTAGCATAATCACACAGTTTAGTTCTATTTGACCCATAGATAGGACCCTATCACATGCTACCTCTCCAGGTCAGAATGGACTAAGAAGCGATGGCAATGAAGAGGTACTCCGTATTCTCCAAAGCTCCAGCCTATCAGATTCTTTAGTGTCACATCTAGGACACTCGTTGGGGGTGGGTCTTACTTCTCAGCAGAGAAATAGTTGGTGTTTCTGGGCCTAATAGACCGGTTTTCAGAACCAGTAATAGAGAAATATACAATATATCAGCATATATATTTAACCAACCTCCCACATTTTAAACTGTCACCTCTGTGATGCAAATGAACTTAAGCAAGTTGCAATGGTAGCTTCATTTAGCTGATTTTTTTTGCAGATACAATCGTTTACTATCATAACTTGGATCAGTTGCCTCTCTACCTTTGCTGTTGAAATGTTTAAGACAGGTGAATCTGTAATTGCTATACAGAGAGTTATCATTCCATGTTATGTCTGAATGATGCTGTTCTGGATAGAAAATTAATACTGCTATGGGTTGAAAATTCTATCCAGAACAGCATCACTCAGACATAATATAAAACAAACCTGAAAAGCTCTCTGTGTAGCAATTACTGATATACCATAGACTGGTCAGCTGAGGCTTTAGAATACACTGACTGCATCTCTGCTGAGAGGTTAGACAAGTGTCTTGGATAAGACACTAAACAATCTGATGGTGAGGTTCCAGTAATACCTAGTTTTGAGGAAAGCTGAGTAACCCTTTATTGCCATCGTGCCCAGGTCCACTCTGGCCCAGAGTGGTATCACCTATCTATGCGTCAAATAGAACTGTTT
>CAUZXS010006095.1:5000-44949 GCA_963585895.1 Sepioteuthis lessoniana
TTTTTTTAAAGATTAAAACAATTTTTAAAGATTAGCAATCAAGAGTGATCTCGCTTGAATGATTTTCAATTGCATAAGCGATATTTTGTTTTTGAAACTCCATATTACATATTTTTACTAACGCATTAATTGCCTTTATATATTGAATTTTAAAATATTTCTTTGATATTTTTGTTTAACAAAAAATGGTTAACAAATGTGTGGCATTTGGCTGTTCTTATGGATATGATACTAACAGTGAAAAAGTCTCCACATTTTCTTTTCCTCTTGGAAAATCCGATCTTATTGAAAAATGGATAAAATTTGTTCATCGAAATAATTGATGTCCTACGAAAAATTCAGCTTTTTGCATCTAACATTTTGAGGATAAATATATTTTGAAAGGGAAGAGAAACAAATTGAATTGGAATTTACAACCAATACCAACAATACATTCAGAAAAAAATAATAAAACCATCTCTTTTACCGACTCAAACAGATTTTTGAAAACCCCTCAAAGCAACGACGGATTGAAAAATATGAATTACAAGATTTTCTTTCAACTGACATTATAACGGATTTTACCCAATTGACTGTGGAATGTTTTCCCTCTGGTTTTGAATTTAAAAAGCATGAACATTATATTCTAATTTATAGAATATTCTTTGACATTGAAACACATTTTCCATCAATAAACGAATGTATTCGTATTGACCGAAACCTTCATGTCCAGCTCCAATGTAATGGAAACCCTATATCATTACCACAATGGTTTATACATGGAAATAATGCTAAACTTACAAAATTCAGCGTGTTAGAAAATTTTCCAACCTACATCAAAAACGTAGTGGAAGAAGATCCATACTCGATTTTAAATGAGTTACAAAAAAGACATTATAAACCAAAAGGCCGTCCTCCATTTTCTGCAGACCTAATACGTTATGCCTTACATCGAGAGAAGCTTATAAATTACTTCTGGAGAAATTTCCATTACCATCTTTTTCTTTATAAGTAAAAATCCAAAGTGGTGTGGTGTGGGATCAATTACAGCAGTAAAATCACTTTTGGAAAAAGGTCATCTTTTTCAGGACTGTGTTTTATTAGTTGATGAAATGTACCTTCAAAAAGGAGCCCAATTTCATGGTGGGGAGTATATTGGTGCAAATGAAAATGATGAGCTTTATAAAGGAATAATAGTATTCATGATTACTGGTCTAAAAAAACAGTACCCTTAGTTGTTAAAGCCTGTCCCGAAGCAACAGTAAATGGTGAGTGGCTTTCTCAGGAAATGCTAAAATGTATTTTTCAACTGATAAATTCTAAATTTTTTATTAGGGCTGTTGTTGCAGACAATCATTCAACCAACGTGAATGCCTTTAAAGTTTTACTTGATAAATTTGAGGGGGACAAAACGCATTATATAACTCTTCCTAATCCCCCCCCCCAAAAAAAAAATTCTGTTTTTTAATTCTGTTCATTTATTTAAAAATATTCGTAATAGTTTATTGAACAAAAAGAAATTCATATTTCCTGCTTTTACATTTGAGATCTCAAATATTTCTATTTCTTCTAAGGAGGGATATATAGCTTGGTCTGACTTAACAAAGATAATGCTCTAAATGCTGAATTACGCAAGGCTCCAAAGCTAACATTCAAAACATTGCATCCTAGTGGCAATAAACAAAATGTTTTTGCCATTTTTCATGAGACAACTATTGCAGCTTGTGAGAGCTATTTTCCTGATCGATCAGACAAGTCAAACTTCCTTAGATCGATATCATGCTGGTAGACAATAGCAAATGCAAGAAAAAAGCTCACACCTAATTTTTTGAACAATGCAGTCATTTTAGATGACGGAAAAACTGATTTCTACAAAAGATTATCTGATTGGATTGAGTCTTGGGCACAAATTTCAGATTTTTGTCTCACAAAGCAAACTTCCAAAGCTTTTGTTATAACTTTGAGAGGACAGGCTATGCTTATGCAAGAACTTTTAGATGAAGGGTATGGGTTTATTTTCACCCGTAGGTTTCAAAATGACCCTCTTGAAAATAGATTTTCCCAATATCGACAGATGTGTAATGGTAGATTTTTGGGGAGTCTTCTAGAAGTATTGAGTACTAAGAGAATATTGACCTGTCGGTCTCTTTTAAAACAAAACATCAACTTTTGGGACGAAAACCTCAAGCCAGTTCAAAAGAATGACAAAATACTTTACATTTTGGCCCAGTATGAATCAGAAATAAGCTTTTGTCACTAGAGAGCAAAGAAGTAGCATATACAATTTCTGGATATATCACGAATAAATTAATTAAACATTTTCAATGTGAAATGTGTTCCCTGATCACGGTAGGCAATGATAGTGATAAGGCTACAGATAAGGAATACTTTGACTAACTTTCTCGAGGAGGTTTTGCTGTTCCATCTACACAAATGGCGGAGTTTGTAATTGCTTTGCTATACTTGAATATGCAGATCAATTTATTGTAAAAAATCCTGAATCCACAACAAGAGTGTCTGCAGAATAAGTTTTGGGAATAGATTCTCCAAAATATAGTTTTACATGTGAAAAACATTGAAAAAGGACTTATATTTGCAATAAAAATTGTTGTACAAGCAAAAATCATCAGGCAGATAACGAAAGAAAATGAGGAAATCGAAAAATAGTCAAAAATCTTTCCAATTGTGTACAAATATTTATGTGTGATGGTGTGTTTGTGTGGGTTATTGTTGCGTTTTATTGTGTGGACGTAAAAGTGGTGTTTAGTATATGTGTGTGTGAAGATACATACGCAGGACGATTAACTTGAGGTTGTCTTCCTGATAGATAAACGCAGTTATGTGGCAAGGTTTACAACAGGACAGGTGAGAAAAATCTCTTCTTTTTTTTCTTTATGTACTTCTGTGCATATTTGTGGAAGTGATTTTAACTTAGGAACAAAACATCATCATTGCATTTCGAAGAAAAAAAAGGTATGATCTGAAAGCGTAAATAGGAGAGTGTAGTTTGGTTGGCCAGAATTGCAACAGATATCATGTTGGAAGGATATGTTATATTGTAATATACTATGGAATATTATACAATATTGGTATATTATGTTGGGATGGGATTTAAGTTAGATTAGAATAATAATTTGTATTGGTTATAATGTGTTGATGATATATTGCGTATA
Organism: Sepioteuthis lessoniana; assembly: GCA_963585895.1. Lineage (NCBI taxonomy): Eukaryota > Metazoa > Mollusca > Cephalopoda > Myopsida > Loliginidae > Sepioteuthis > Sepioteuthis lessoniana. The sequence goes on from CAUZXS010006095.1 coordinate 8,153, forward strand.
TATCATAGTGATCTATGATTGTGCATACGTATGGAATATAATGTTAAGATGTTGCAATAATTGATTGTACTAGCTATGTTTATTTATTTATTTATTTATTCTTCTGTGTGAGTGTGTATGGTGATGAATATAACTAAAGAGCAAAATGTTATCATTACATAATTAAGGAAATGAATATAGGAAATGAATATATGATATGACGATAGTATGATAGGTTTGGGACGTATGGTTAATTGATGGGGATTGTGGTGGTTATTCTTATTAGCTATCTGAATAAGAATAACCATCACAAATTTGAGCTAGCTTTCTTCGGGGCTGTAGTCCAGGACATTAACCACTTTTCCACAAGGACTCCACTCCCATCAGTTTACAATGAAATCAGATGTGGGAGCAAAAGTTTGAATCCCATTGAATTTGGTAATGAATGCAGTGAGCCAGGTTGCGCATAAAGGAATTCGGCGAGAGTCTACATTCTCCTCGCCTGCACATTGCACACGTTGTCTGGGTCCCATCCTGTGGCCCCAGCCTGAGTAAGTCAATTGTTTTTCTTTGCTAGGTGAGTGAATGTGTCATGTCCTCACCATTTTTTCTGTGTTTGTGTTGTGAGAGTAGCCTATCGTACCTTTTCTGGGAGTAATGAAATTGATCGATGGCTTTTTGTTTACTACTATTTAGAGCAGTGGGGAGAAGACATCCGGATCCCAGCTTTGTTTCTTGGTACGCAGTTCGGTCCGTGGTCTTTGACAGTCGGTCAAGGCCGCTTAACATGCGTGCTATGGAAGCTTAGAATTCATGTCGGGTGGACGAGACCAACTATCCTTTGGCCTCAGGGAACCGTCCTCCCAGGCTTTCACCTGCTTTGCAGGGTTAGATTCATTGCCTGGTGCCCCTTTTTTAGAGGAAAGCTGACGGAGCCAATGTATTTTTGTACCCGCTGTGCATTTGAGCATCGGCTCGTGTTTGGTTCTCTCATAAAATAAGGCCTTGAGCCACACTCTGGCTCAACGAGAAGCCGGATAAATACCAAGAAATATGAAGACCTTTACACAAACCGTTTATGTAATACCAATTTTTGGAACTTCGCTGCGAAATACTAATTCGTACGTACTAGTGTGTTTGGGTTTTATAACATATCAACCTTTGTTGGTTATTTAATGCCAAATCTATTTTCATACAAATAAACAGTTCTATTTCAAACAATTCAGTTTCGCATAAGTACAGTGTTATTGTCAAAAACATTTCTATTTCCTGCTATTCAGTTTAGCCAAACAGTTCTAATTCAAACAGATCAATTTAGTATAAGTATAGTTTTTTTACACAGTTGAATGTCAAAACAGTTCAATTTCAAACAATTCAATTTAGCGTAAGTATACAGTTTAGTTCTATTTGACCCATAGATAGGACCCTATCAGGTGCTACCACCCCGGGCCAGAGAGGATCCGGGAACAATGGCAATGAAGGGGTACTCCGTATTCCCCAAAGCTCCAGCATTACTAGAGTCTCACCATCAGATTGTTTAGTGTCATATCTAGGACACTCGTTGGAAGTTTTTTTTACTCCTCTGCAGAGAAGCAGTCGGTGTATTCTACAGCTTCAGCCGACTGGACAATCGTACGTACTAGTGTACATTTTAGGTTCCGGTATGCAACTAGCGACGAGGATTTTCAAAAAATTCACGTAAGAAATGAAGGATTTGCTAGCCACAATAGTACAACTATTAAAGCTGAACAATATCATAGGCATGAGGAAAAATTACTACAAATGGTGGAACTTTTTCTCAAAAGAACACAAGAAACAAAACCTGCTGGATTTTCCCCTGTGGCTAATACTATTAGAGAATTCTCCTACATCTTGAAAAAGGAATTATGTTCACTGCTTATTTTCGCAGTTATGACGCCGGTTTTAGAAGCCGAGCGAAATTTCATTTGACAAAACAATCCAAATTCTTACGAACATTTTCTTCTCTTAACATTCGTTGGAAATGTTTAAATTTTAAACGAAAAAGGAGGACAAAGATTTCTTTACATACGCTGGTGTAGTAAATAAGGAATGTGAGAAATTTAAACTTGAGTTATCACCTGATCGATTGAAATGCTTCATTTTTGTGTAAGTGTTAATTTCAAGCAGAGTTTTAGTGATACAAGAGTGGAACAGGATCCAAAGCTAACATTACAGGCTGTAATGGATTAATGAAACCAGATTATAAATATGAGAAATTATTGGGCAAAAAATCCGGAAGAAATTGCACACGCTCAAAACCAAGACTCCAGAAAAAATAAACAGATTACCTAACCAAATCCATGCCATTCACGTGCTGGGCAACATTTCAAATGTGATTGTCTATTTGAAAGTAAGATTTGTTCTTTCTGTAGAAAATCAGGACTCATAAGTTCACATTGTAGAAGGAAAAAAAAGAGCTAATGCGACTAAAAATACGTGAATGTAGTGATATCCAAAAGACTTGGCGGCGATTCGCAAAGAAGAAAATTTATCGATATTAGAATAACGTTCATTGTCAACTCGACACCGGGAGAGATCTTTCAATCATGACTGGAAAAAAATGATAAACTGAAATTGACACACACCAAAACGTTGCAAGGTGGGTATCTCGTAAAAAATTAAAATTTAAAATAAAATTTAAAAAGGTGAAGTCATATGTAATGTTTCATTTGGTGGAAAAACAGTAAAAGCATAAATTACGTGTTGAACAATACGTCAGACTTGTTCGGTACAGACTGGATGACATTGTTCGACCTCTGGGACTTACCAATTAATTTTTTCTGTAACCAAGTAAAATTCCCCCCACCTCCAACACAAACAATAGACTTAAAAAAAGATTTCCAGATATTTTTTCGCAAGGTTTAGGCAAGTGTACCAAAACAAAGGTTAAGTTGCAGATTAAAAAGAATGCGATGAGAGTTTTCAAAAAGAATTGTGCTCAGAGGTGGGCTAAAGTGGGGAGGAAGGCACTTTATGGAGGCGGTATTTTGAAAATTGAAGACGTGATTATAATGTTTTATATCTGAGGTAATCGATACTTGCTAGGCATTGATTATTACCAAGGTGAATCGATAGGATGGATGATGATTAAAGACAGAAGGAAGACGAACATCTGCTGCTATGCCTGGTATTCCTTTATTAACTAAATTCCCGGATGTAGCAGGGGCTGTAACCCCTGTGGCACCAAAGGTTATTTACCTTTTGTTAGTTAAGATATTACAATGCTTTCTTTTTCTATTTTTTAATAATGATAACAACAACGACAATGGTAATAATAATAATTATCTGGGGGGAGAGTTCATTCACTCTGTTAAGTGGTTGGGGTGCTTGAAACGATGGCTCGGACTTTATGTAGGAGGAGACGTCTGTTAACCTGAATGAAAGAAAAAAATGACAATGATTCAGACTATTGTGTACGGGTATCGTAGTCAACTGACAACTCATAACCCAAACAAAAACAAAACAAACAAGCCCTATTCCATGAAGTGATGAGTCATGATGTCTGCAGCCAATAGTATTTAGGAACGAATCGTTAAGGGACTAAATCGCTCCGCACAGAACTTTTTTTTAAATATTAGATTCAGCCTGTCTTTCTAAGGACGGTCCTCAACTAATGGACAAAATAGGTAGTATTTAAAAACACATGGTCGAATTAAAATGAAGTTCCTCACTATAACATAGTAATAATAATCAAGGTCATCCAACATAAACCACATAGCGTAGTAGCACACAGTAGCTATAAAAGCAGTGGTATCAAACCGGGTCAAATCAGTTGGGCTGGACGTCAGCCGAGGATGCGGGAGAAAACAAATTCTCCCCTGGTCGTTCTACGACTGAAGCCTAATCAGCAACAGCTACCCACGAGGACTGCTCAAGGCTTCCCCTAAAGCAGACGTCCTGATTCCAGCCGCAGACGATGCAGGAAGATTGCCAGCCTCTCAGCTTAAAAGCCCTTTTCAGGGCTACTCAGAAAGTCAATCCAAACACCTCCTGAGACGGCACAATGCAGCAGACACAACTACCAGCCTCTCAATCTAACCGCCCTTTTCAGGACTAATTCAGAAAGTCTAATACTCTTTGAGACGGCACTATCAGCTACCTTCTTGTGCCGGCGACCACTTTACTGCAGCAGCAACTACCACTCCTGCACCGGCGGCCACTTCCCTGCAGAAGCAGCGACAAGTCCTGCACCGGCGACCATCTTCCTGCACCAGTAGATACCAGCAGCCACCAGCTCTGCACCAGCGACTAACAGCGACTGCCTTCCTGCACCAGCGATCACCTTCCTGCACCAGTAGAATACAGCAGCCACCAGTTCTGCACCAGCGACTACCAGTCCTGCACTGGTGACCTTCCTGCAGCAGCGATTACCAGTTCTGCACCAGCAGCTGCCGATCCTGCACCAGCGACCGCCTTCCTGCACCAGCGATCACCTTCCTGTACCAGTAGATACCAGCAGCCACCAGTTCTGCACCAGCGATTACCATTCCAAAACCAGCAACCGCCTTCCTGCACCAGCGATCACTTTCCTGCACCAGTAGATATCAGCAGCTACCATTTCTGCACCAACAACTACCAATCTTGAACCAACGACCACTTTCCTGCACCAGCAGATACCAGCAACTACCAGTCTTGGACCAGCGACAACCTTCCTGCACCAGCAGATACTAGTCCTAAACCAGTGACCATCTTCCTGCACCAGCGGAAACCAGTCCTGCACCAGCGACCATCTATCCAACGAATACTAGTCTTGTACCACTGGATATTTTGGCCGCTCTGTTTTGTAGTACTTCAGGCAGTACTATCCGGCGCCCTTTGAGGATGATGCCATCCTTGTGTGCAAGTGATAGTTCGGCACGATTAGTGTGCAGAGTGAGGAATGTTGCTTTGTTTATGCCATCCTCGACACCATGCCATTTGTTGGTAAGGATGGCTTGGATGATGGTGGTAAGTGTCTTGTCTTTTGCCGTTTCCGTTGCAACTCATCAAATGTCATTGCTTTGGGATTTGAGGTTGAGAGAATGTAGTTTATATATTCCTCTGTTATTTTTTGTTCTCTGTCGCTTGGTGGTAGGTGCGTTGGATGGCGGCTGAGATAGTCAGCTGGGTTATCATGGCCTGGTCGGTTTTGGTTGTGTTCTCAAAACCCAGCATTCAATGCGTGCTGATAGTTGGGAGCGGGTGTTGTTAAAAATGGACGTTAGGGGTTTGTGATCTGTAAAGACAGTGAATGGGACTCCAAAGATATATATGTGAAAGTGTTCACACGCCCATGTAATAGCAAGTGCTTCACGTTCTGTTTGGGAGTATCTCCGTTCAACTGCGGATAGTTCTCGGCTTGCAAATTGTACTATCCGTCCATTTTGTGGCAGCACGACAGAAATGCCTACCGGACAGGCATCAGTATGTATTTCAGTGTGTTTGTTCGGGTCAAAGTTGGCAAGTGAACATGCTTTGCTCAGTGCCTCCTTAATGTTTTTTAGACACTCACTGTGTGTGTGTGTGTGTGTGTGTTAGTTGACGTAGTTCATGGGTGAGGGTTGCATAGTTTGGAATGAATTCTGCCCCACAGAAGTTAGTCATCCTCAACAAGCTTCTGACTTCTGGTGCGTTTTTAGGGTCGGGTAGTCCAAGGATTGCTTTTATTTTGAGGTTGCTTGGGCTGGTGCCTTCATTACCGAAGGTATGTCCAAGGAATTCCAGTGACCTCTTGTTGTACTCATATTTGCTGCCATTTAGGGTGAGCCCTTTTTCGCGAAGTCGTCTGAATATCACATGGAGGTTTTGGTCGTGGTCTTGCTGGTCAGATCCGAAGCAAAGGATGTCGTCACTGATGTTGATTGCTCCCTTAATCCTTACAAGTGCTTGACTGATTTCTTCCTAGAATATCTCACTGGCGGAGTTGACACCAAAAAAGAGTCTTTTATACCTGTACAGGCCTAGGTGTGTTGCAAAGGTGGTTATGTATCGGGATTCTTCAGCTAGTTCCTTGGTTGAGATCTAATTTGCTGAATACATTAGCTCCTGATAGAATAGTTTTCAGTTTATTGAGTTTTGGAGTTGGCTGTTGTTTCCTTTTGATAGCTTTTTTTTGCCACCCTCATGTCGATGCAAATCCTGATTTTATATTGACCCTTTTTTGGTACCACCAAAATAGGAGATACTCATGGGGTTGGTCCGTCTGCCGTTTCAATCTCTCCCAGTTTCTCATCTTTGTGTATTAACTCTTCTATATCTTTCTTTACGTGAAAGGGGACCCTGCGGTATTTCTGAGCGATTGGTGATATGTTTTCATCTATGTGATGGTGAACTTTTTTTTCTTTGAGTTTACTTAGGCCACTGAACAAGTCTGCGTAGTCCTCTAGAGGGTTAAGCGTGGAGAGTGGTGTTTGTGCATCAGAGTTACTGATGTGGTTGACTGAGTGAGTATTTGCTGATAGTATTTTGAGTCTTTTACGTTTCCCAGCCGATAATGGGTTTTTTGGGTTCTTTATTACGTGTATGTCTGCTTGGCAGGAGATGTCTCTAAACTCTAGAAGTGTGCTGAACTGACCTGGGACTGGGGTGGCTTCCTTGACACCGAATCCAGATATTACAGTTTTTGTGGGTCGGAGGGATTTAAAATCTGCCTCAGACAAAATGGCGCCAGAGTCAGCAAATACATTGAACATTTTATGGCTTTCACCAAAAGATAAGTTGAAGGAAGGTTTTTTTTACCCTACCTGTATGGAATACATATTCCGTGTCACTGCTACTCATTGATGATCCTCAAAGCAGTTCACCGGACGTCGACTGGTTTGGGCTTGTGGTGTGGAGGCGGTTTGTTCTCCGTTGTCTATCCTCATCGTTTAGTTTTCTGAAACAGACAGAAGTGAAATGTCCCCATTTCTGGCAATAAGCACACTGGTTCTGGAATGCTGGACAGGATGTCAGTCTCCGTTCATTTGTGCATTTTCCATTGCAATTTCTGCACCGGTTTTGCTGGGGGCGTTTGCGTGGCCGTTGCTTTTCATGCGCAACTTTGTTGACTAGTGCATTAATAGATGTGGTAAGTTTCGTGGTGGAGTTGGCGTCTTCTAAGCGCATCTGTTCCAGGTGTTTGGTTATAGTTTCCGTCGTTTTGGCGTAGTTTATTAGATCGCCTAAAAGCATGTTTGAGTTCATCAGTCCCTTTTGGTGAACTTTTTCTGATAAACAGCCTGTTATTAGCTGGGATTTTATTTCCACATTTGTATCTGTGAATTGGCATATAGCTGCTGCTCCTTTTAATTCCCGATAAAAGTCCTCTATGTTTGGGGTGGTTTCTTTTTTCGGAATACAAATCGGTTATATTGGGTGTTGTTTCCTGGTTTGAAGCGGTTTTGCACAGCCAGGATGATCTTATCAAAGTGTGTTTCATTTTTTTCTGGTGTGGTTTGTTCAGACGGCAATTCGTTAATAAGATCATTCATCTGTTCTCCTACAAAAGTTAGCAACATTGCTTATTGTCGTTTATCATGTTGTATGCAGTGAAATAATTTTTCAGTCTGTTGACACATTTTGTCCATTTGTAGCTTTGTTTTCCGATTCATAATCAAATTCAGGGTAATGTGGTAAGGCGGCCATGTTAGTTTTTTTTTCGGCAGGTGGACAGATTTATTCTTTTTTTTTTGTCTTTTTTTTTGGGGTTTTTGGTGAGTAAACGACTCTTTCCTCGTCGCCAATATATATCTTAGGTAATCGATACTTGCTAGGTATTGATTATTACCAAGGTGAATCAATAGGATGGATGATGATTAAAGACAGAGGGAAGAAAATCTAATATTGTTTTTTGTTCTTTTTTAATTCAATTTTTTCTATATTCATTCCTTTTTGCTTGAAAGATCACAAACGCATGACATGCCACCCTGTCAGTAACCTCAGCTTTTAATGACCTCGGGCGACTCGATACTTTGATCTGGCTATGCTGTGAGCTACCTCTTGCTGAGACTACAAGACTACACCGGGACATTCCAAGAGATATCCCCATTGCATATTTTCTACAACCAATATACATATTCATCCCCATGTTTCTGTATTACGGTAATCGGCCTAAATAATTTTTTGGATCGTTTTAGAATTATTTTTGAAAAAAAATAAAATGTCCGAACATGTGTTTTTATTTGTTTGTTTTCGTTTTTGTTTCCAAAACAATTGTGAACAGGTTGAAATTTTAATGAAATTTGTTGGTATTTTTTCTATTAATAAGTTAATTTTATAATGAATAGCTTCTTTGATTAAAAAAAAATCTTTGAGAAAATATTTTATCACTTAACAGGAGTGTTTCTAGGTTTGTTCATTTGAATAAAAAAATTCTAATCGCTAATTTTTACATTTCCAGGATGATCAAAAACAAGAAGACCCATAAAAAAGATTTTGGACATGAAAAGTGTTTATTTCCTTCATAAAATTTTAAATAAAATTTATAAAATGAAGCATGAAGCCCCAAGTTTTTTGTGGGGCAGGAGAAGGGAAGTGGTCATGCTAGACTATGAAACTAAGGGTCCCTTGCTAGCCACATTCGTCGACCCATAAGTACCATATAATAAGGCATTTATCCTTCACCATGCACGCTGCAACCACCAAAATACCGTATTTATTCTATGAGAAGAATCCTACTTAAAACCTCGGATGAAATATGTATGAATTTTATTTACAAGGAATGATTTATAATGATTTATACAATTGATGGATATGATGGGAGATGGGAGAAAAACCTGAAAGAAAAAGTAAAATAGAACAAAACAAAAACTCGCTGGTTTTCTCTCCCATTCTGCCGTCTGAAAAATGGAGGCCGACTGTTTTCCGGTCTCCAAGTGGACCGAAAACAAGCCGAAACTGCCCTAAAGGGGAAGGGAACTAGACTAAAGGGACAAAATAAACGCATGGCGAAGCGCGGGGCGGGAGACGTGTTGGTTACAGGAATTAAATTATGGCAATGAAAATCCAAGATCTTCGGAAAAAAAGTGGGACTGGATCAAGGGTTAGGAAACCACAAAGAATGGGGGACAGGGAAGATCTAGGAGACTAGCAAGAAAGGAGATAAGTAATCCTACTTACCGAGGGTGGGATCCCGACGGACCATGTCGTCATACGCAGGGAGAGGAGGGAAGGATGACTCCAATATTGCCCCCTTTCGTACGACCAGGCTCGCTGCATGCATCCATTTTCTGTCGAATGTTATACGATCCAAGCATCTAAATTTGACCCCAAGCTGATGCCTGAAGAACAAAATCAGATCACGATGAGAAAAGTTTGCACCGTCATACAATCCCTTCTTACGCGTCGTCCAAATCACCATTCTAGTTTCAGCTAGAATCGCAATAAACATCACACGCTTCTTACCTTGAAACTGAGGCAAAACATTGTCTACGACGTAATCAACGTCGAGCAACACGAGCTGCTTAGGTTCGATGTGGGCCGTCCACTCTCTGACGTGATTCCAAAACGGACAAACTCACTTGCAGTAGTAGAAGACGTGCTCAACCGTTTCTTCCAAGCCACAGTCACAGCGAGGACAATCTGGCATGTCTGCTAGGCCCGCTTTGTAATTCAAGCCAAAAAGGAGCAACGCGTTCCGTGCAAGCCGCCAGGTGAGCGAGAACTCGGAATTGTTCAAGAAACCCATACCTGGCGCCCAATTCCAATGCAAGCGAACCTCCTCCATCGACCAGCCGAGCCGAGCCGAGCCGATCCACGAGAGGATCCGAGGCGGAGCCCACAACTAAATCCCGATATAGTTCCTTTCGAGACCGAGAAAGGTCACTGGACTGAGGAAGGTTGCAAAGGGCCTGACAGCATTCGTTGACCTTCGGCTTTAGGGTTTGACTTGAGGCGAGGAAAAGGATCGCTCTCCTTTCGCCTCCACACCGTGTCCTTCGACAAAGATCGGCCCAAGTAAGCCAGTCTTTCAGTGAACCAGTGGTTCTCCAGTTCAGGCATACCTAGACCCCCATTACTCAGACGTTGACAACAAACCTGTCTACGGACCATTGGCCTCCAGCTTCCCTAAAGTAATTTGGAGGGATAATTGAAGCGCAAGCCGGTGATTCTTAGGCAGAGGAAGTACAAACAACCGGTAATGGATCAAGGGTGTACACAGCGAACACTTCCGCCCTGCCCTTTAAGGACAACCGCCTTGAAGACACCTTGGCCTGTACCTCCGACCAATTTCGCTCCAGTTGGCGGCCGGGTTCGAACCACACCCTGAGGATGCAAACGAGTCCATCACTCCAGTGGAAAGGTCCTGGCACCTAGCCGTTAACCTTCGTTCTTATCAAAGTTGATCTTGGCCCATCCTATCTGCTTGTACCTCGCAACCGCCTTCTTTACAGCTTTTATGTCTAAATGGCGGAACACAAAGACCTTTGCCGTACCTTTACCGTACCTTTGCCGAAAGGGGACCAGCAAAAGGAATTCTGCGCAGAGCCGGACTTGCTTTCTCATCCATAAGCCTACGAAGCTGGGGCTCTAAAGCGATAACATAGAGAAGAGGAGACAAGGAGCAACCCTACCGGACCGAATGCTCAATCGAGAAAGCCTCCGAGTGCTTCCCGTTCAACTGCCCCACCGCATGTGGGTTGCGGTAGATCATGCTAATCCATCTGCGGAACTCCAGTTAGAATCCAACGGTCTCCAAAACAGTCGCCAAGAACCGATGGTCAACCCTATCGAAGGCCTTGAACTGATCTAAATTGATCAGCGCGGCTTATGTGCCGTCTTTTAACCCCCTAGGATCTCGCACACCAAGTGCAAGTTGCCTTGGATTGACCTTTCCTTCACGGCGTACTTCTGCTCAGGTCCGATCAAATCGCAAATGACAAGATGCAAACGGTTCGCTAAGACACAGGCTAACTCTTTAACTCTGTGTTAAGCAGAGTTATGGGCCTGTAATCGTCTAAGTCCTCTCAAACATGCCCGTCACCTTTCTTCAGCAATGTGATCATGCCCTTGGTAACGCTACCAGGGATGGCTCCCTAAGCGAACCAGTGGTTGAACATATCCGTCAGAATAGGTACAAACATGTGCAGAAGCCTCAAGTACACTTCGTTGGGTAAACCATCTAGTCCTGACGATTTGTTGAATCCAATCTGCTTCAACGCATTACGAACTGCACATTCTCGCAACTCTCGCATTACGAACTGCACAAACTCGCAACTATCCTCTTCAGCCTCCCGAAGGCGGGAGAAGTCTGCTAAATAGCTACGAAACTCCTGAACCAGGGGGTCAGAACAGTGAGCAAAGCGATCTCGGAAGTGTGCCCGAAAGGCCTCGCGCATCTTACGATTCGACCCGAGCTCGCGCCCGTTCAGAGACTTAACCGATTCGATATACCGAGAGGGAAACCATCGTACTTCGCAAACGCGTTGCATTTCACGGCTTCGTTTGGAACTTTTTTTAACCTAGATCTATGTATCCCTTGTAGCGCTCGCTTGCCTCACGCTCAAGGTCCCGTCTTGCTAAATCTACGGCTAAGGAATCCCCCTCCACCGCCCGGAAAAGCTTATCTTCTAACGATTTTGCCACCTTGGTCCTATCTAATTTGAGCCAGCGACTGCATTTAATGGCGAAATCTCTAATCCAATGTTTGAGATCCCCATCACTTATTCCTGGTAACCGCCCCCACTAATGCCTGCTGAACTAGAGATTGCAACCGGTCCCGGAAGTCCCGTATCTCTAGTAAAGAGGTATTGAACTTCCTGTGGCCGGCAAGACTAGGCCTATTAACTAAGCTCAGACTGGCCCTAACAAGTTTATGGTCAGTCCACGCCATATAGCGGAACGTGGGACATGTAACAAAATCGGTGTCAGTTCTTCTAATTAATGCTCTGTCCAGATAGGATCTAGCACGGACAGAGGGCGATCTATCTTGTCACGTACACATCTCCTTCCCTGGGTGATCCAGATGAAACCTGTCGACTAAGTCATGATGAGCCATAAAATCGATCAGGCTGCTTTCACACCCTCCTGACCCTCTAGCTACCCTTCCAGCCCTGTCAATCTTGGGATCAAGAATCGCATTCCAATCACCCATTAAAACTAACTGCTTCGGGTCATCGAGGAACAGTACGAACCGCCTATAAAAGGAAACCCTCTCTGCAACGGTATTGGGCGAATAAATCGCGATCACCGGGAACTCGAAACTTTAAACGGCAACATCGGTTACAACCAGCCGGCCTCCGTCATCTGCAAAAACAAGGCTTACATCAGCATTAGCAAAGAGACCCTAGCGCTGCTGTGGCTGCCGTATGCTGAAAGGACGACATAGTCATTCTCCAGCACCCGATCGTCCGCAGCGCAATTGAAATGAGTCTCTTGCACTGCAGTAACATTCACCCTGAGGTTCGAGAGTTCACCAAGCAAGCGCGTACACTTACTTGGATCCCTCAGTCCCCTCGCATTCAAAGTGGCAAGGTTTAGAGCCATCAAACACACTTACCTTACTCACTGCCGACCACGGCTCGGAAATCCTCGAGGGTGAGAATGCCGACGGCATGTCCCAGGGAGCCGGTGCAAAGCTCGGTTGTGACTCGGCCATCTCTGGACGCATCGATACCTAGAGGTTACTTCAATTTTTGGGCCCTGTAAAAAGATGGGTGAATGTAAACAGAGACACCCCTTGAAAAATATGACAATGCTTTTTGGGGGGAGGGGTGCTCCATTTCTGCCAAACTTATGTCCGCCCGATTGGTCTTCTCAATGAGACTCCATACAGATTTCGTGCGGCTCCCAGCCGAGCGAACAAAGGTGGTCACCATGGCAGCACCCCTGAACGGATGTGGGTTTGAAATGTTTTTTGAAATTTTTTTTCTTTGATTTTTTTTAAATCAAGGAGTGGCTAGGGTGCTCTGCAGAGTTGAAAGTCTGCCGCCAGTTCTGCTTCCACTGAGCACGAAGCCACCCCTAAAAGTTCTTGGCTGTCTTCTTCAGCAGACGATGATTTTGCCCTTTGTCGGGCTTTGAAGGGCTGTGAATGTGGATGATATAGTGGATGATCTGGGCTGTCGGTGTGGATACTATTTAATGATTTGGAACTGGAGAACAGCCTGGGAGGTGAGAGAGAGGGGAGAGTTGGGGGAGGAGGGAATTTCAGATGGAGTGGTTGAGGTGCCGATTGTTGTCGAGGAAATTATGCTAGAGGTAGCTGTGGCGTGACTTTTGGTAATGTCTGATGAGTTTCCTTTTCTGTAGGGGTGTTGGGCTGGGTGCAGAGTTTTTTAACTTTGGTTTCCCCACTGTCTCATCTGCTGGTCCCTATAGGTCAGTATGTGTGGGATGGCCTGGAAGCCCTCCCTATAAAGGCAGATATTCAGGACGAAGTCACCGTGTGCCGTCCCGTCTGCCGAGCGCCGTCATCGCCTCTTCGACGCTGCCATATGCGCTCATGTAGGCAGCGGGGACGTCCCCATTCAGTTGCACCGGGACGCTACACACGGTCACTTTAATTCGCCTGGTACCTTTGTATTCAGGCTGAAGCCGAAATTGTTTTATGGAGTCATTGCTCCTGGTCAGCTTTACAGCCAACTCCTCCGAGGGCAGCAAAACATCCCAAGTAGCGAAACTTCGCCGGCAAAAGTACTAGCAAGGGAATCCTGCGGATATTAATAGCTCCTCGAAGGTTTCCCGTCTTATTCCAGCCAATCTCCTGGTCCTTAAATCTGTTATGATATAGGACAGAGTCTTTGGTCCGATTTCAGCCACCAATTCTTTGAAGTTGGGAGCATACTTCCCGACTCTGTCCTTTGTATACTGTTGCGGTGTTTTTTTTAATGAACCAGGAGACTGGTATTGCTGGCCTGGCTGGCGTTCTTTGTCCTGGTGGAATGGAACTGGCCGGGAGCGAGGATTCCTTGTTCATTTAAGAGATCGGTAGCGATGGCCATTCTGATGTTAATGTAGAGGGTCCAGCTACCGGCTCTTCTGGCTTCGTGGAGAGGACTTCCAGGTCGTTTCCGAATATATCTTTTTGGCTGTTTATCATATTTACCAACCCCTCCGCTCGGGCAGGATATGACACAAGATCAATTTTAAGCGGAGTTTAACAGGTTTGAATTCAGAGTTTTCCTTCTCCTAGACTAGTTGCCGAACCAAGGCTCAAGAACCTAGTCTGCCCTACTATTTTACCCATAGCTGGAGGGAGAATAATTGGATTCATACCTTTCCCAAGGGTATTAGTGCTATGTGAAATGCAATCAGTCTCGTTCAGGATTTGAACTCGAGTCGGCGTGTCCATTTCCTACGACGATAACCATAACGACACGGTCACTTCCACTTTTTGGCTGTTTATGGAATCTTCCTCCATGGTTGCTTGAGGCAACTTTGGAGGAAGAATGATGGATTGCCGTAGGTCACGGTTGTTGTTGCAGGAGGTGAATGAAAAAAATGGATATAGGGAAATGTTGCGTTCTGGTTATTGAACGCTTGTAATATTTATTAAAGGACAAACCACGATATGAGAGGAAATAGAGATATATTCTCAGGGAAAAGTATATACAATAGAGAGACTATTAGTAGACAAGAACATAGGATTAGTGAATACAGAATAAAGATATAGTCCAACGATAGTATTGGCTTCCGTTATTACGGTAGCAAGTAAGGTGATCTAGTGCGATCTCCAGTCTCCAACGGTCTAATACTATTCCTATAAGAAGCTGCTCTTCACCTTCTAGTCTGCTCTGGTATTAGTAGCTACTGCTATATATGGCAGATGGACTAGTTCATTGTGTGGAAAAGGTGGGCGATCCCAACAGGAAATATGAAGAAAACTATAGCAAGAAAAAAAAATGAAAGAAAAAATATGAAAAGATTTTTTCATGCTAATACTTGGGTCACCCTTAACTCAAACTCGCTAAAAAAGAATAACGAGGAGAGTAAGTGTGTCAAAGCTAATCAAGATTCCATCCAAATCCGGTTCCCCCGGTCTTAACTTATTAACTATATATATATATACACATTGGAATAACACATTTTAATACTACAGAAGATAGAGGTTTACCTCCACAACAGATTGTAAATTTTAAAAATTGAATTCAAGAAAAGATTTAAACAATCATTAGCTTTATAGGATAAGTTCCAGTGATTATTTACGTCTATTTTCAAGCAACACTTCCCAATGCAATTATAAGATGCGGATGGGTCACGAATATGTCAAGCTAAAATTAGGATACTTTTCCGGTGTGTTTCTTTTTCTGTTTTTTCATCGATTAGAATGATTAAACGGCAAAAACTGAGTGATGCAGCTTACCGCAAGTTGAAAGTTACCTGAGAACGCGAGGAAAAAATGTGCTTCATTTTTACATGTTTTTCTACTGAATAAATATGTTGCTAAACAAAATGAAAGGAGGAGGATGCTGAATGTACATTAGACCAAGGAGGGGAGGAATATGGAGAAAATGCGAATATGGTGGAGACAAATACGGAAATAAAAGTTGAAGAGAAATTTCCGACAGGAATTAACGTTGTTAAAGAAATTTAAGGTGACAATGATGATGTGCCAAAGGAAGATAGCTCTCGTGTATGCGGTAAGGACAGCTATGAATATGAAGAAGGAACTGATTAAGTTACTGTAAACAATTTAATACAGAGGTTGTTGTGTACGAAGACATCGTATTTTGGCCACGAACTTGTAACACTGGAACCTAAACAGTTTCAAAACAAAGCTGAACCGTTTGCTCCGACTGTTCTTGGAAAGCATTACTTGAAAAAAAAGTAAATGATAACCGGTAGCACTTGCAAACGAAAATCGAAAATGAATTTATTTATATCTTGGGAAACTACTACATTTCTTGGTTTTATCACTGATCATAGGAAGACAGCTGATGATATCAAGAAGATGATTTTGGATCGACTGGAGAAAGAGAAACTTGATAGGGATATGATTTCACAATGCGGCTAGTATGACTGGAGTTGATGGTGTTCAACGTCTTCAACGAAACAAATGGGAAAGCTAAATGTTTGCTATCTTCTAATCATAGTCTGAATTCATGCGTAGTTCATGCCTCAGTTGTGAATGCAAGTGCCATTACATTTTCGGAATGATTGAGAAACCCTATACATTTTTTCCTCTTCCAATCACCGGCGGGAAGTTTATCTTCGCATTCGAAGGTCATGCGTTTGGTAACCACCCCTTAGAGTGCACGTTACGAAGCTATTCGTGCAGAGAAAACCAGATTCCAGGTAGTGATTTATGCACTCGATTCATTTACCACAGCTTCAGAAAATCCTCAAACGAGAGCCGATGTACAAATCATTTTGCTTTCAATCGAAAACTCTTCATTTCACATTTGTTTTACTGGGAAGAAATTCTGAGACAAATCCCATCCGAAAGAAAATTCAAGAACCTGGTATTGGTTTGGATATGTATGTAACCCACGTGGATGCGACCAAAAATTTCTTTAACCGAAACAGGGAGAGGCTGATGTCTGAATCGGTTTATCAGAGTAAAACAAAATGAGAGGAAATGGAAATTCCAGTTGAAAAGCGGATTAGAAAAAAGAGAAAGCAACCTGGGCAAAAGGAAGATGATGCATATCAAACACTTATGCAGGAAGTAAAGAAAAATCTTTACAAATGCCATGATCGACTTGTAAATTAACTTAGAAGCACGATTTGATTCCATGTCTCACCTGCTAACTGTTTTTGCTGGATTATCATCGCAAGCAATCCTGGAAGATACTAAAGGCGAGTTGGAGCGAAAATTTTCATTTCTCGGTAGCGAATACAGTGCTGGCTTTGACTTATCTAGGCTACCTTTGGAAGTTCTCCGACTTCGGGATTTTTCTGCGGCAGTTCCCAAAGTGGAATATGACATGACTATGATGACCATTGGGTATCAAATGGCTGAGATGGATTAATCAATGACACGTTCAAGAAACAGTGCCAAATAACGTGATTGCTCTAAGGCTGTTTTTAACGCTCCCGTTTCTGTTGCAGAGAGAAGCTATCGCAATTTTATTTTGTCAATAAAATTGGACACTAGTAACAATAATGATATTATAAAAAATTTAAAGGCAAAAATAAAATAAAATAAAATAAGGGGGAGAGAGTTCCTTGTTTAACATTCATAGTAGTTTATTATGGCAAAAGAAGGTCACTTCAGTTAGTTGCATATGTGTCCCAATGCAAATATGACAAGTAACCTATAGATACAAAAAGAAGTAAAGAAATTACAAAAAAATCTTTCACCCACTGACACACCCACAAAATAGGAAAAGAAGCCTCTACTTCTTCCCTCCTGCTTAAACAAGGGTTCACACTTGTATCTTTTCTTAGAGACCAAGTCCCCAAAATGTTCTTTTTTTTCCCCCCTTTCTTTTAATAAAAAGTCACCCTTTGTCTTTCTTTCTTCTACGAGACAAAGTCTCGAATAATGTTCTTTTTTTTTTTTTTTTACTTTTTATTTGTCTGTTGTCTTCTCTCTGGATAGAACAAATAATGGCGTCTGAGACTTGTGTAATTGTTGGGGTCAACTGAAGTCGTTAATTCTTTTTCTTAGAAAAACAATCCCTCAAAAATATATATTTATGGTGTAGAAACCTACTTTTTTCGACTTCTTTCTTTCTTTTCTCTTCTTTTTAGCTTGAGCTATAGAAACATTTTTTTCTTTGATTTCTTTCTTTATCTTCTTTTTTAGCTTGAGCTAACTTCGAATTCCCTTCTGGAATTCTGAATGTAATACAAATTTTTTCAGGTGGACTTAAATTATTCTCATTTTTTTTTCTTTTTGGCTTTCAAGCAATCTTTGAATTCCCTTCTGGAATTTTGAAAGAAATACTAAATCCTTCAAGTGGATTTAATTCTTTTTATTCAGCTCCATTTGAGTTGAGGAGTAAAAAAAACGCTACCTAATTCTAAGGCCTCCTGTTTTCAACTGACTACCGTTGATTTCGGCGGGTAACGTCAGAGGCAACAGCCCCCATCCCCCGTCCTCAGTCACAGAGATTTCAACCAAACACAAAAGTTAACCAGCAGTAAAAGGACAATGCAAAATAGGCCTCGCGTTGACCCAGAAATGTTGGTACTCTATTCAATAAACCCATTTACCGATAAAATTTCCGCAAAGTTTCTCAAAACTGAAGCTCATTAAAAGTTACTTGAGGTCGAGGTTGTCATAAGATCGCTTACCCAGTTTTTCCGGCATTTTAATTGAACATAAAACTGTGGAGATGATAGATTTTGACCAAGTTATTAGTAACTTTACTCCTGCAAAAGCTTGAAAAGTTCAAATATGATAACATTTGTTCAGCTAATTTTTGAAGTTCTAATCAACGCCATTTAGGGTATTTAATTTGTATTTTTCTTCCAAAAAAAGGAGGCGCTGTTATGAATACGGGACCCGGGCGGCAGGTACGCCCCTGATTGTGCTGTATGCAGCAATAAATTCGAATTAGATAGACTGTAACGAATAGTTGTTATTGCAAAAGTGCAACACTCTGAATGGACTGCACCTATTGTTGTATAGCCGCTCAATAACCATGACTATGGTTAACTATACAAACACATAATACATATATATGCTGGATACATACCGACGTAATGAATAACGACGAGCGAAGACTTCTTTAGAAAAATATGTACCTCTCACTTTATTGTAAGGGTTCGAAAAGGTTATTCAAGGTTTTATGGTGAGAGGGAGTTGGAGACCGAACAGAAACTGCAATATATTGACCCCCACTCTTATGGCCGTCAGCGTTGTGGCTTTCTCATTCTCCAGGGCTGCTCAACTGGAGGCCCAGGGGCCCAGCTCTCTGCTGGATGATGGCTTTCTTTACTGCATCTTATCAGCAACTTCTCTGGACCCAAATTCAATCGGGGGCCCCGAGAGCCCCTTCAGCCTGGTGTGGCTTTCCCTACCACTACTCGTCTCTAACCTCTCTAACTGCAACTCTAATTTTTTCCTTGTCCCATTTTGTTAGCCAGGTCCACCTACGCGATTTTTCCTCATAAGTGCCATCGGAATGTGTCACTTCCTTCCGGTGCATCACTTTGGAATGGCAAGTTTGGCCGGATCGAAGGTCAAAATACAACAATATCAAGAAGAAAACACAAGCATATATGTGTCTTCGCAAATTTGACAGGTTTGAATGAATGTCTAAAAACTTATGAATATCCATTACCTTGTACCAAAGATATTTTGCAAAGCTAAACAGCGGAAAAGTATTTTCAAGGCTAGACTTGTCCGATGCGTACCTACACCCTATGGTCGATGAAGAAACTTCAAAGTTGCTTTCGATTAACACTCATAGAGGTTCATATAGTTTTAACTGTTTACTGTTCGGATGTAAAGTAACACTGAGTGTAACTCAAAAAATAATTGATATGTTGGGTGAACTGGATTTCGCTATGGTATATTTAGATGACATACTTATAAAAAGTGAAACATTTGGGAGGCACAGGCAACATGTAAAAGAGGTGTTTTAAAAAACTGGTGAATTTGTTTTCAAACTCAGCGTAGATAAATGCGAATTTTACATGTCAAAAATTAAATACTTCGGAAAAATTATCGACGCCAAAAATTCGAAGACCCGATCTGAAAAGATCTTGTGTGATTCGAAATTTGCTCACCCCTACAAATATTGGAGAATTACAAGCGTTCTTGGGCTTAGAAAACTATTACCAAGTGTATATAGATAATATGCATGATTTGTGTGCCTTGCTAGATAAACTATTGAAAAAAGAAAAAATGTAATTAGACTGAAAAATGCCGGAAGCTTTCCTAAAATTATAGATGTGCTGACGTCAAAGCTATTCCTTACACATTTTGACCCTAAGGCGTAGTTAATTCTTGCAAGTGGCGTGAGCAGTGTCAGTAGTGGTACAAATCAAGGGGCTTAAAGGCGATCGCAAGTAGAGGATAGATTACTGCTGAAAAAATTACAGATTGAAAAAGAAGAAAATTTGGAATTAAGAAATTTCACAAATTTATTCATAATTAACGATTTCTATTACAGACAAATTGTTGTCCGCTTATTTCTATTTGGGGGTCTAAAAAAGAAATACCTGCCCATATAGCAAACAGATTGCAGCATTTGGGTACTATTTTGCTAAACTACAATTTTCAGATGGAAAAAAATGTTGGGCCATGCTGACGGTCTTTCAAGGCTGATACCGAAATACTCCGAGCCGTTAGAAGACACGGTAATTGCAGCTCTGAAGCGAAAAAGTGGAATCAAAAGGATAAATTTTTGTAAAAAAAAAACGAATCCTTTCACGGAAAATAAAACAGCACATTGAAAAAAAAAAAAAAGAAAAAAGAAAAAGACAAATGTGCCTCGTGCGTACAACTAAGAACTATTTATTACCAAGTAAATAAAACTAAATAAAAGGAGTTACAACGTTTTGAAGAAAAACTCTAATTGCTATTTTAGCAACCAGTCCAAAAAACTGAATCAAGTAACAATGATACAAACACTGGGTCACTCATTAATTACAAGGAACTGATATGTCTTCAACGAACAAAGGAGCGGGTAATTACAACTAAAAAAAAAGTGTTGTACGAATAGAAAAAAAGATTTAGAAGAGTCTCTTAGGCGAAAATTATTTTAAGGAAAAATCTGTTCGCTTTTCTGTATCTACTTTATTCGCTGTCTGGGTTCATTCAGCAATTCCTTCAGCACTTGTATAGGACAGCAAATTCAATTGTCATGATCTGAGTCGAGACAGCACAAATTCACAGATATAGGTAACAGCATGTTTCTCCATGAGTGATCACGAAAAAAATCAGACGATTAGATTACATGGTACGTGGCCCAAATGGGGAAAATAAGCGAAGATACATCGAAGACCAAACTAAGCAAGAAGTTCAGATGATAGTGCTGTATGACATATTCAAATTGCTAATCCTACAAAGCGTTACTATTGAAGAAAGAAGTTCAACAAAAAGGAGAAGAAATCCTACAGAACTGTTGGATGTCAGAATTTACAAGAATGCAATTATACAGATTCAAACAATATCTGCCATGTTTACATTAAGCTATATGAGTCAACAGCTGGTGTTAAGAGTCATCTCCAGAGCACATGGGCATAACAGTGACTGAGAGATTGTAAGTTGGCTATCATCTGATAAGATGAAGCAGTCATCTTCATATATATATATATGTATATATATATGTGTGTGTGTGTGTGTGTGTGTGTGCACAAAACAATATTCTTTTCTGTTGAAAATACAGTTAATCAAATAAATAATATAATAATATTAAATACACATACTGCCAAAAAGCAAACAGTAAGAGAGTTTAGCATAATGGCTATCATCATAGATAATTGTGACGTGGTATGCTATAGAGAGAGAGTGACGGGGAGGTCAATACCCTTACCCCTCTTTATTTGAATCAACAGGCATTAAGAAAGATCGAATAACAGGGACCGACCGTTAAAGTGGTAGGGGAAAGAAAAGGCAAGCTATCTGCACCTTATGCTCTTTAGTCTGTTGAACGAAAGAAGTCAAGGTCAATCCAGTGGCGTAACTCGGTGAGGGGGTGAAAGAGGAAAGTCAGATGATTGGTCAACAGGCCCTTTGCGCGTTCAAGAAATTTGAAGAAAAATTTTCAGTTTGGACAGAAGCCAACGTTAGAACCACATGCTGAATTTAGCCGGCTCCGGGAAAAGTCACTCACCTGTAAAAAAGAGGGAAAAAAATCTGAAAATTGAAAACCCGTCAAAGATAAGTACAGCTCAAACCGTTTTCCTTCTTCAATTCTTAAATATTTGAAGGTTATATGTATTCAAAAAAGAGAAACAGTAAATGTTATATTTCACCAATAATTAAATTTATTGAATGAACATTGCTACACGCCTCAGTCCAACGGCTTAGACACTTTTACTCAAGTAAGAGAAAAAAAAAAGAGAAAAAAAAGAGAAAGAAGAAAAAGGACTGTTGAGAGACATTTTTGTTTGATGTTTCCCATTTGGCTTAAATATTGTCGGTATTTTAAAAAGTGAAAAGAAAAAAGAGCTGTTTCTTAAATCTCATCATTATTTTTTTGGTCATCACATTAAAATTTTGTTATATTTTAAATGCACCCTTGTGTTGAAATCTTTTGGTTGTGTTATTTTAAATGTTATTTTAAATGCACCCTTGTGTTATTTTGGTTATGTTATTTTAAATGCACCCTTGTGTTGAAATCTTTTGGTTGTGTCGATTTGACTTCTTTTGCAAGTATCTTGTCTCAACCTCATACCGATTTCATTTATTCTCGCTAACATATTATTGCCTCCTTAAACATTACAAGAGGATTTGGAAATCTGTCAACAGTTAATATCATCTAACCTAGAAGTTCGTTCTTCCATGATCTGAGGGGTTAGTAAGACAAAGGACTTGGTGGTGTATGTGAAAGTGAATTGGCACCCCCCTTACCAACATCTGAGGTCAGTCTAGCCCCGAATTAGGCTCCACATTATTTGTCTGTTTATCATACGCCTGAAATAGGAGTCTTGACCGGGATTTATTTAGTGGAGTGTCAAGTGCCAGACTGCCCTTGGTGATACACATTCTACGTAACAGCTTTCTACAGAGGACAATGACCGAGATGTCGATCTCTTAAGGTCAGAGTAGAATTCAATGTCACACAATAGAGATGGCAACCTGTGTTCAAATCTTGGATGAGTTTATGTTTCTCTTCACACTAATACCCTTGGAAAGACATAAATCTATGTTTGATTCCCAGCGATGAGTAAAGAAGGTTCTTTACCTTTTGTTTGCAACTGGTCTAAGAAAAGAAGTACTCTGAAAACCAGCTTTACTTCACTTAAAAAAATTGATCTTGTGTCAAATCCTGCTCATGGTAGAGGGGTTGGGTAAATATAGCCCAAAAAACTTAGTTGCCATCAGAGACTTTATCAGGCATGGTTTTGGGACCAAAGCATCATTACTTCTAACCCAGAGCATCCCAGTACTATCTTGTAATACCACTAGACTTTGTTTTTTATCTCATCATGAGAGTGTTAGATCAAAATGCAGCCCCTTCATATAATCCTTTGTTATATTCACAACTAACAAGAAAACATTAATACAGTGATATAAAATTTTAATACATTGACTGGATAACATATCAATATACATAAAATGGAATTTCTGTGAAATTCATGTGGGAAGTCAGTGAACAAAAAATGTAAATAATGAATCATTAATTCAATTATATTAATCCAAAGTATATGATGAGGGAACTTAGATCAAATTAGATCAGAAAATCAAAACATTGTTCTGCATACTTCAAATTTAATTTTTTCCTGTTGACAATAAATGCAATTAATAATATATATATATATATATATATATATATATATATATATATATATAATAATGATAATAAATAAATATATATTATATATATATTTAATCCATGGAAAATATTGTTCTGCAAACTAAGGTTTCTTGAAGTTTATAACAACATTCATCAAGCACTTAAGAAGATGGAATTTCATATATATATATATGTGTGTGTGTGTGTGTGTGTGTGACACGATGCAGAAGTGAAAATTTTTTTTGTATCATGTTGAAAATTAAGTTGAACTAGGAGTGTGTGTGTATGTGTTTGTGTGTGTGTGTGTGTGTGTGTGTCCAGATTTGAACATGGCTGAGCCTACATGAGTGAAGTAAAAAAAAAGAAAAGTTTTTCTTTCTCTTGAGATACCAGATTACTGGGTGAAAGGCCCTGGCCACCACTAAGTCTAGTTTTGACTTCATGTCCCAGAGAGATTAAACAAGTAGATTTTTTAGTACCAATAAATTTTAGATTCTTGGCCTGATACAAAATTTATGTTTCTTCAATCAGAGGGTAATTTAGTTCTGGATTTTCTAAATAAATAGAGGTAGCTTTTTGAGAGAAAGGGCAGTTGTCTTCACTTGTGATAGTAGTTAGCCCAGCATGTGCCGTGGGTCTTCGCATGTGCCGACAAAAAGTGTAGAATATAGTAGCACTGACTGTCACTTCACCTCTCTCAAGTCCGATTGAGAGAAATAAAGAACATCCAAATCAAAAGAATCTTAGATTTTCTTTTTTATCAGCGTGGGAGACGAAATGGCCATAGAAAATATCTGTGGATATGAATTATTAATATTGCCTAAAGGAATTATAATTAATGTTATTTCTTTATGAAGTAGTCTCATAAAGGAAAGTGCAGTGTGATTTGTTTAGTCAATAGAAGAAAGATTTACTCTTTCACTTATAAGACATCCCTTTGGAGGGGAAGTCCTAAATTAGTCAACTGTCTCTTCAAGTCCTAAACTAATCTTAACTAACTTTTTGAATCTAACTAAAACTTTCAAAATTTCATGTGACTAGCTCTGGCCAATGAACAAATGCCCATATTTTATTTCTAACAGTTTCTCACAACACTCAGGTTTGTTTCTGTGGTGACTGAACACTTAACCCAGCCCTTGTCAATCATTCTTTAGTAAATGTCCAAACATATCCACTCTACTATAACATCTGGTGTTTGTTGGGTGCCTATTACATAACACACGAATATATAGTGTGCCTATCTTCCTGTTTTCCAGAATTCTAGATTAGTAGATTAACTTTTGTCAAACATGCATATATATTTTGGATTAAACATGAAACAAATAAGCAAACAATTTTGTCCATTTAAGTGTGTTTATCTCTAAATGAAGCTGAGAGTTTGTAAAGTTAAAAATGCTATCATGCATTTCCAGTGGATTTGTATCACTGTGTCAGTACATGACTGTAATTGTCAGGTTTATAGAAAGATTTATGCTGCCACCTGGTTAATGGATAAACACAAATATTGAATGGTTATGTTTTCTACTTGCTACTATGAGCATAATAAACCCTATCTACTTTATTCACTAATCTTCAGTCACTTTCTCTTTATTTATAATTTCTCACCTGATCAAAATAGGGCCAAAAATGAAGAAAAACTATCAGATTGTGGTTGGTTCTTTCATCAATTTGTCATGTGACCTGTTTTGTGCTACAATGTCAACAGCAGCTACATAAATACTTTTAAAAATTCATTAACAATTAGATATTAGATTCTGATTGATTGATTTTTGTGATTGATAAAGAAAAGTAAAATTGGCAACCTTAGTTGAGGGCAACCGGAAGGCTCCCTTTGCATTAGCTACTACACTGAGGTGTAGAGGAGGGCACTACTCCTTTCCCTGGAATGCTCCCCTTTATCCTTGATCCATACCTTATAATGCTGGATGTTCAGCAAGGAGGTATCAAGTACCATCTTTTGAGTCTTTGGTATGACTTGACCTGGAATTGAACCCCAGTCTCCTGGGCCATTGGCCAATATCCTACCCACTAGGCTAATGAACGGGTAGAGTGTTTGCCAATGGTCTGGAAGACCGGGGTTCAATCTCAGAACAAGTCATACCAAAGACTCAAAAAATAGTACTTGATGCCTCCCTGCATTATAAGATATGAATCAAGGGTAGGTGGAGCAATCACAGGATAGGAGTAACGCCCCCCCCACACACACCTATGTGTAGTAGCTATTGGGTCCCCCTTGACTACAGTCAGCCCCAACTTACTTTTATTTGATAGCGAATATTTTTTATGTGCTGATTTGAAAAATGTTTCTTATACATGTGTAAAAAGAATTTTCTACCTAAGTACAGTCATATATATATATATATATATATATATATATATATATATATATATATACAGTATTTTGTCTTTTTGACATATTTGGTTAAATAAGATGCATTTTGTGTCTGTCTATTTTATCTTTAATCCATTCAAGTCCTTGTATGAGTCATTTAACTTCTAGATGGAATGAATTGCTCCTGCTTTTTATATTAATGTATATGACTCATCATTGTGTTTGTCATTTAATTATTTGTTCCCTTGAAAATGACTCCAGTTGGAATTGATAGTGCTTTGGAAAAATACAACACCTTCTTTAATTCATTCCATCCAGAAGTGAAGTGACTTATATGAAGACTTGAACGAATCAAAGATAAAAGAAGCAGACATGTAGTGTTTGTCCTATTTAATCAAACACACACACATATATATATATAATTAATTTTTTGTCTGGAAATAAATCCTATATTATTCTGTATAAATTCTACTTTTATCAATATCAAACACTTTAATTTAAACAGCTGAGTCAGCTGAGGCCATAGAATATACAGACTATATCTCTGCAGAGGGGTAAAACCCCCACCTAATGAAGGTCCTGTTTATGACATTAAACCATTTGATTGTGAGGTTCCAGTCCTGGAGCTTTGGGGAATGTGAAGAACCCCTTCATTACCATTACTTAAGAGTAATGGTAATGGTAATGGTCCACTGACTTGGAATAGTAGCATCTGATAGGGTTCCTTCTATGGGTAAAAGAGAACTGTTTGACATCTAAACTGTGTGCAAACAAATGACTTATGCTAAATTGAACTGTTAGTGATACATAGTAATACTTAGAACCATTTAACTGTATGCAAATGAATGAGTAATGTTAAATAAAATTATTAGTGTTAAATAGCAATACTAGAAACTCTTCAACTGTGCCTAAGTTGAAATATTTATAATATAATAATAAAACATAACAATACTTGGAACCATTTGACTGTGTGCAAATGAATGAATAGTGTTCAGTAGAATAATTAGTATTAAATAGCAATACTTGTAACCACTTCACTGTTTAAAAACATTATCTACAAAATGTGTTTACTAATCATATATTTAATATATATGCATAAACAAGATTTGGCATTAAATAACTTACAATGGTTGATATGCCATAAAACTCAACAAAATAACCATTTAATTTAAAGACAGAAACAATCTTCCTCAAA
Organism: Sepioteuthis lessoniana; assembly: GCA_963585895.1. Lineage (NCBI taxonomy): Eukaryota > Metazoa > Mollusca > Cephalopoda > Myopsida > Loliginidae > Sepioteuthis > Sepioteuthis lessoniana. The sequence goes on from CAUZXS010006095.1 coordinate 34,938, forward strand.
GATTATATATATATATATAATCTTTGAGGATATACATATATATATATATATATATAATATATATATATATATATGTGTGTGTGTGTGTATGTGTGTGTGCAAACATACAAGACTATCCAGTAATCCATTGGTTCCCATTGTAACAATGATCCGTGATATTGATGCTTCTATTTAGAAAGAAATAAAGTATTCTCATTTCTATTTCATAGTTATTTCCATTTCAGGAATTTAGATGATTAAAAAATAAAATTTATCACACACCCTATAAAATTATCATTCATTTACAATTTGCTTTATTTTCTAAGAGCATTTTAAGTTAATTGTTATAAATATTTGACGAGAAATGTGTGTGTGTGTGTGTGTGTTCATTATCATTCTCATTAGAAGATGAGTTTCCAGACATAAATGCATTGATTGTACACACATTCATTGTTATTATCAACTAAAATAACATCTTGTTGGCCAAATAGAATGTCTGAAACACATTTTGAAAAAATTACTTCATTTGACCAAAGATAAATTGGTCATTATGATTCTGTTCTTTAAACATTTTAACTCTTTTTAAAATATCCAAATTTTCTATCATTCATTTGTTTTGAATAAGTCATTTTTTAAAATATGCTTCTTAAACATTAAATTATTTCATCAGCACCCTTTATATTCTCTGAACTTCTGTGGACTCATTCACTAATTTAGCTACCTGGAAAACTCAGTTAGTCATGATGGGTGCAATTTTATTTTTCCGTAATTAACCGTCATCTGACGAAATTAAACGAAGATGGAAAAGGAATTTGTAACGAATGGAAAAACATAAATATACTTTAGGAAAATCAATATTTTATAAAACATCATAATTTGAACTTAGTAATTATACTTTAGAAAAGACGACTTGATTTATAAAATCAGGTTATTTGTTTCCGGCAAAAGCCGATCTTTATCGAATAACTCATCGGAAGTTTGTTTTTCAAGACAGAACCAAAACAAGCTACGTCATTGTTAACTAGTTTTACCAGGAAATTTCTAGATTGTGGTACGAGAGTGGCTTTTAATTGTTTCGCTCCTTGCAGAATCCGACAGTCATAACAAACTTGTCAAGTAAGAAACAGAAGAAAATATTTCTGAGTTTTTACAGAATTTACACAAACCATAACAACGAGGAACGAGTAAATTGACATTATACGCCATTTCTGTTTTGAAAGCAACAACACAGAATTCAAACATGTCTGTTACAGTTAAAGCATACAGAGCTACAAAAAAGTTCCCCAATAACTATATCGAAATTCGTCGTTTCGGAGTGCCAGATGACATTATTACCAATTATGAATGTTTGTTCAAGAGGACTCGGAATGTTTTTCCTACTTTAAAAAACGGCAACTTTACACTTAATTGGATAGGTCAGTTGAAACCCATTTTATTTTATTTTTTATCTTTTAATTTTTTTTCCATTTAATCTTTTTGTGAATAGGAATATTTTTTTTCTAGCTATAAAACTTTTAAGAAGAAAATAAACCTTTACTGCAGCATAACAAGGCAAATTGCTACTAAAAAAAAATTATTTCTATAGATCCTGGCGGCTTCTGTAATTCAGTTTTGTCATCCGTTTGGCATCCATTTAAAATCGTAACTACGTAAAAACAAACTACTCTATTATCTTACAAAAATCTATCTATTCAGTTTAACTAGTTACTCTTATTTTGGATGTTATGAAGGCTAATTTTAAAATTAAAATTTTTTTTCCCTTCTTCCATATAAGAGAAATTTTTCTAAATTTCTCTTTTAGAAAGTGTGAAATGTTCTGAAGAAAGTCTTCTTCACAAAATTACAAAAGAAAAATCTTCATTGCTGAATGAATATTGTACTACATAACTCCTATTAACAACATATGGGTTTATTATTGTAGAAAAAAAAGAGATCTCATCAAAATAATTTAGATATATGGTAAAATAACCTCATTTATATTAACGTAAAAAGATTTTTTTTAATTCGAACTTACGAACGAGACGAGGTTTTTTTTTTTTTGTCGGGGACAGTATAAACCTTAAAAGGAAAAAAAATTTTTTTTTCTTTAAGCATATCATCAATTAAGTAAAAATTAACAAATTTGCTGAAAAAAATTTTTGTTTATACTACCAGAAAAAAGGAAACATCGATGTGTGTGGAAAAATGTCTATAAATCGATCACCGAACCGCCCTGTTATGTCCATCGCGAGTTGGTGTCTTATCGTCTTTAATGAAACTTTTAAAACAAAGCAAGCCTTCCCCCCCCTTTTTATTTTTTTTTATTCAACTTAACCACTGTATTTTCAACAAGCGGCATTTTGCGTTTGGTTAGATAGATGAGTAAAATAGTCACTTATTCTGTGTTACTGCCAGTTAACGACACAAAATAAATCAAGAATTGAACAGGTTGTTAGAATATGATCTTTGAATTATAAATATTTTTGATTTACACTTTAAGATTTATGTATAGAAAATATTTTAATATAATTGTATGTTTGTTTTCGTAAATTTGTGCGACTAACAGTTTTAAATTGAGTTGGTTTTGTTTTTTTTTCTTTTCTACTATCATTCTTGAATGCAAACCTGTTGTTTTGGTTCTTCTTTTGTTTCTACACTACACATAAAAACTCATTCTGGATTGATCTTTTCACGAATTTCAAAATGCACTTATAAATCTCTTGTACTCTTTGAACAGCGAATTACCTCCCTTAGATTTTTTAACCTTTCCTAATCACATGATAGAACCACTGAAAGAGAAGGCTTGCTCTGTGGAGGAGGGAAAGATTTAAAAAAAAATTTTTTTTTAGTGATGTTTTAACTTTTTTTTTCTTTCTTTTGAATATTGAATAAATTTATAAACAAAAACATGTCTTATAGATGTGTTGTACCTTCATTGCACTGGAAATTATTAAGATGAACCTGAAGTCCATGTGTGTCTTTTTCTGAAAGATAAAAACATTATGAATGTGTACAATCAAAAGAATGGTTTTTACTCCTAATGAATTAACTTGAAAGAAATTCATATAAATTTATAAAAGAATAATTTTATAGGCATGCATTTATTTACTTAGAATTGTTTTATTTGTAAGAATTTTTTGATTAATTTTTTTTTTCTATATCTTCGTCGCTAATCTTTTGTTGATAGATTATGTTCCTTAAAACTGTCAGAAAACTCTCCATATTTCTTCGAATTGTAAGAAAAATGATTCGTATTGTAGTTTTCTTGCTTAGTATCTTTTTTTTTAAATTTTTTTACAATTTAATATTGATTTGGTTTTTAAAGTCTCTTTAGGTGAACTCCAGTGACGAAAAAACAGGGGCTACAATTACAGTTAGAATTCAGAAGACATATCTTCATGATGGTGCTATCCTCAGAATTCCACCTAACCGTCCTTCATATTTATCTTCATTGACCACCTCTAGAGAGTCACCAGAATTGTGCCTTTTAAAGAGTGCTTTAAATTATAGTATTACTGATTTACTTAGCATACAAACAAGAAATTCCATAATATTGATGATCTTATTGGGAAATTGAAGTTTCTTAATAGAAATTGCTGGAGTGTTGTTAAGCAGCTAGAAACTTGCATACAACGGCATCAAATCCCCATACCTCAAAATCAGTCTTGTCTGACTTGTTTTGTAGAGATGTGGGAAATGAATTCAATAAGAGATTATAAGTTTCCAAAACTTGTAACTGATCAAAATACTCTTGAAATTCAGATGGAAAAAATGAACACTGAACGGCAAACCAAACCTCAAAATGTACTTTCTATATTAAAATTAGTAATGTCATTTCTACTATAGGTGCAAGAAGAATCAAACAAATAACATTCAATAAGTCCCAGGCCTGCCACTAATAAAAAATCCATATAAGTTTTATAAAGTACTAACCTTCAAATGGCACATGTTAAAATTTGAACCCAACTGGATTATTTGTTTACAAATTAGTTATTTAAGTGAAGCTACTGTTGCAAATTTTCCAAACAATGGAAAAATCTGAATTTTGTTTGTTAATAAAGTATTGCTTTCTGATGGGGGGGTACTGTTCAAGGAAAACAATGGCTTGATAAGTGTTGTTCGGACTCTGCTCCATCGGAAACAATGGTTAAGAGGTGGTATGCTGACTAAAAATGCGGTTGTACAGACAAATGATGCTGAATTCAGCAGTTATCCCGGAAAACACAAAAAAAACTACACTAATTCATTTTGGCCGATTATGAATTGCATGAAATAGCAGAGGAGCTGAAGATATCAGAAGGCAGTGTATTGTCCATTTTGCATGAACATTTGTCGGTTAGAAAGCTGTGTTCAAAGTGGGTGTCACATTTGCTTGCAGTTGATCAAAAACATGTCAACAATTCAGAGCATTGTTTGCAACAAAAAGGAGTTTTTGCATAAATATGTGATAATGCATGAAACATAGATCCACCACTTCACTCCGGAGACAAATAGGCTGTCAACTGAGTGGACAGCAGCAGGTGAAAGCTGCCCAAAGCAACCAGATGCAAATATCAGCAGGCAAGGTTTTGGCCTCTGTATTTTGGGATGCACAAGGTATTTTGTTTATCCATTACTCTGGGAAAGGAAGAACCATCAATAGCGAGTATTATTTAGCATTATTAGTGCATTTGAAAGGAGAAATTGCCAAAAAACGGCCACAAATGAAGAAGAAAAAAGTACTCTTTCACTAAGACATTGTTTCCCCCCCTTCTCTAGATCTCACCCCGAGTGACTACTGATTGTTTGCCGACCTCACATGAATGCTCCAGGGAAAGAGATTTGGCTCCAATGAAGAAGAGATGTCAGATACTGGGACATATTTTGAGGTCAAAGACAAATCATTCTACAAAGAGGCATTGAATTGTTATAGAAGTGTTGGAATCAGTGTGACACCATAGAAGGAGACTTGATAAATAAATTGAATTTTGCCCAAAAGTTGTTTTATTAGTTAGGCCCAGGACTTATTGAGTGATGTGTTATTTCAATTTGATCAAATTTGCATATAAGCAGTTAAATTTAATGACAAAATATTTGGTTCAACAGAAATGGTATTTACTTTGTTGTTATATAACTGCCCCTCTAAAGGGTACAGATTGTTAAGAGACTGGTAAAAATGATATTTTTACTATCTATTCAAACATTAAAAGACTAACCTTTATCAATGTATATGAATTCTTTTGATACATAAGTTTTTATATGTATACTAAAAATGAATTTAAGAAAGACACCATAGTATCTTTACTTGGTGGCAACCATAGTCTTTCTTTTCATTAGCTACTACACCACTACTTCTTTCTCTGGATTGCTCCACTTTACCCTTGATTCATACTTTATGATGTGTGTTAAGCATCACGTATTGTTTTGGAGTTTTTGGTATGACTCAACCTGGGATTGAACCTCAGTCACTTGGGCCATTGGTGAACACTGCCCACTTAGCCAATTTTTGTTTATAAAGATGATAATATTGTTGGCTTATGAGACAACAGCAATGAAGCAACAACATGCTTTTTATACAGTAAATTCTTACAGTATAAGAATGTTATGCCAACTGCCTTATATAATAATTATGTAAGCATTGGTAAACTGATAAAAAATGATTTTCTATCTGTAAATCAAAGGCAATTAGCCATGCACATAACATTGAATGTTTTGGCAGATTATAATTCTTCTTTTTAAGGTCGACACTTGTGATGGGGGTCACGGTATAGAAAGAACGTTTGTCTGGAACTCTACAAATGCTCTTAAATAATTTTTGTCTAGGAAAAATATTACTTGTAACAAGTTAAGCAAAAAAAAAACTCAAATATTCAACTAAATTTTCTATCTAACAATTTTCTAAAAGTATTGTTTGGTTTTTAAATTTATTGTTTGTATCTAGTCTATCATTTACTTGTAATTAGTCTATTTAATTACTGTTTGTATGTTCCCTAATTTGTAACTTAGTTGTTGCTGTATTTGAGTAATTATGATAATTATGTAATTTACAGAATAAATTATTAAAATGAAAATATGCAAATTAAAACAAAGTGGATTATAATTTTTAAAATTTTCAAACTTAAAATAATGAATCAATTTCAGTTTTTAATATTTAATGACATGTAACAACTTACTTGAACACAGATTTCAGTAGCGACTTTTATGAATATTAAATAAAATTCAACCCTGATTTTTTAAAAATTTTATCCCCCCCCCCATAATATTCTTTATCGCTCTACATTATGATTATTACCTATTTCCCTAACTTCATGGACTACCTTTTTCATGTCACTGTCAGGCTGACCTTTTTTGGTGGTCCCAACTATACCCACCTATGGTATACAATCTTTGAAAACCCCAGAGGGGAAATTCTTAAATGAAAGCTAGCCAAAAACTTGCCATATATGTGGAGGAATAGACCATTTTCTTACTTATGTGAAATTATTGGCCTCAAATATCTATTATAGCATGTTTTTAAATATATGAGCAGTTGTCATGTAGATTAAAATTGAATTCAGCATGAAAATGTACAAAACTTTACCACTCATGTAAAATTTCCTAGAAAGATTTTGCTGGATATTTCTTTTTTTTTTAACTTTTCCTTAAAAGTTATTTTATAGTCATGAAGAATGAAATCTCTTCAATTCATTTTGATGTTTATAACCTTAATTCTTATACTATTCTGAACATTTTATAATACTTATTATATTCATTTTTATTTCTGTATTTTCCTTTACTCTTATTTAAGATAAAAATGGTGCTACCTTTTGAATAAAAATCTGTTAAATCCTAAAAAAAATTAAAAAAAATTTTTTTTTTTATATATTCTGGTCATAAGTCTATAGATACATATTTATATCTAAGGACTTACAGAAAGAATATTAGTTGCTTTATATTCATCAAGCAAAAAATCAAATATGTTAAATGTTTTATACACATATTTGATGAATTTAATTTTAATCTGAATACAACTTCTTCTTTGTGCCTATAGACTTTATTTTCTTTGCTATGATATAAAACATTTTATTCATTTTTCAGATTGTGATAATGATCTCATTAGAATTACCACTGATGAAGAACTTCTGGAAGCACTCAATGCAAAGAAAGAGCCACATTTCAAAATTGTTGGTAAGATTTTCCTTTTATAACCTGTGAAGTTTTTTTCATTATTAGAAATGTGCAAATAAAAATTGACCCAAAATGTTTACTTTTGTCTCATCTTCAACTCAGAAACTAATAAGATTATGACAATTAAAATTTGATCATAACCCACACATAAATGGAAAATACTAATGACATTTTACATTAAAACTTACAAATGGTTTTGAAAAATTAAAATTCATATTTTGTTTATTGCTATTAAGAAACTGCATTATCATAAGACATTTCTGTATCTTTCTTTCATATATATATATATATATCTATATCAGAAAATACAAGAGAAACTGGAGTTTCATCTAACCATAATCTTTCAATTAATACGACTTCCTAAGATACATAAATAAATAATTAGCAAATTTACCCATGTTCTATTTTTCTTTCTCTTTTTTTTTTCTCTCTCTATCTCTGTGCATTGAAAAAAATCTACAAAGCTTACTCTTGAGACCTTTGCTAAGATGTAATTTTTAAAAAATGATATAAAATAAACCACCTTGTAAAAGAAATAACAAAATAAATTTCATCTTCATATAAACTATACAAAAAAAATGCAATGTACATGTGCTTAGACTTAAAAAGACAATTTCTTTCTTTTTTTTTTTTTTTTTTTTTTTTTTTTTCCAGTTCTTGAAAATGCCCCTGTATCTTCACCTTCAGGAGGCGAATTACACCCTGGAGTGACATGTAATGAATGTGATTCTGATATTCGTGGTCCTCGTTACAAGTGTCTTATGTGCCAGGATTATGACCTGTGCCATGATTGTAACAACAAGCCTGTTCATGTTCAGCATCCAATGATAAAACTTCCCACTCCTGGCTCTTTTCCTAACTTCAAGGTAATTGTTTATTTGCGCTTTGTCATATGCACATCTCAGATTTGCACTAAGCTTCTATGTGAAATTTAAAGAAATATACATGCTTGCTACTTGAAACTTTTGGGAAAGTAATTATAGTTGCTTTGGTAAAGTTATTGTTTCAATATAGATAACTTTATTCTGTTAAAAAGCAAGTCTGCTTTAGCTTATGGTTACATATTCCCTTGAACTCTTATCTTCTAACTAAACCTGTTATGTTTGATATAATAGATTTTTTTTCTTTTTCTTTTTTTTTTTTTTTTTTTTTTTTTTTTTATAAAGCTGCTAGGTGTTAAAATTTTTTTACTTTAACCTGTAGACTAGAATGTCATTTAAGGTAAAACATTTCTCATAATCTAACCAAACTTTTTAGTATGTATTAAATGTACTAAGCTTTGCTTTGTCATGTATCTGCTGTTTCAAAGCTATTATATATCTAAATACTGAACAGGCTTATTCATCATTGCTTAGCTTAGGTGATATAGTGGGAATTAGAATTTTAAGTGTGACTTGATCATAAGTTTAAAAAGCAAAAATGTAGCTATACACAATGATTACTCTACTCTGAGAAGATTCACCTTTTTTAAATTTCTTTCAAGAAAACTAGAATTTCAGCTGTTATGTCCTTGTAGGAAGGATCACTGCTGTTGTAGTAGCCAACAGAATGAAAATCAGCTTTTTTTCTGTCTTGATTACCATAATTCTGATATTTATTTTGAATAAAGATGTTATGAACATGTTTCTTTATCAATTTACCTTGATAATGCCTGTGTTGTAAATGCTCTTTTCAGATTCTGATCAAGCTATTGTTCATCAGAGTATTAGCAACAGACAGATCCATAGAAAAAAAATTTCATAGCTAAACTAATATTTACAATAACTGAAAATTATCTTAAAAGTATTTGCTTTCTGAATAAATTCTAAAACTGATTATAAATAGGTTTTACATTGAAATCTGTTTGTAACACTATCCTTGTCATGGCAACGGTCAATGTAACAACAACTCTTTGACGCTTCACTAGTGATTTAACACCGTAACCTAACTCCACTGGACTGCCGTCCTTCACAATTTCAGCCGTGATTCTGTCAGTTCCAGTATTACAGGTTAGACCCAATTCTCCAGGGATCCTTGCAACAGCTCATGCTATGAGCAGTTATCAAGTCCAAAGATTATCTGCAGGTTCGTCGTGTTGAAATTGTTAGCACCAGAAAAAAAATAACCTAACTGATCTGATTTTATGAAAGGTTTTTTTTTTTTTTTTAATATATAATAACCAACAATATATGAAATAAATACAGTTCATAAAGAAAGTAAATAAATTGAAATTTCTCTTATATACAAATAGTACCTCGAGTGTTGGTTATTGGAGAGAGGTGGTTTTCATCTTAACTGTTTTCAGTTTAGCAGTTTGTTTAGCGATTTTTGCTTATTGGACTTTGTCAACGACATATGCACACGCAGAATTCCTGATTCAATCTCCAACGGGTTCTCTTGATAGATGATGTCACATCTGCCTAGAGATGATTTCCTCATGGCAGGGCTTGGTTGTCTCTTACACATCAGCAATCATGGTATGGACCAGAAGTAATCGCCCCAGCTGTTACAACAAAAAGTCTCAAGGCGAGGCTTATTTATGGAGAATATCTTTGCCTCCCATTAATCACGTGATACTGCACATAATTAATTCATCTGTCCTCTAGCAAGTGTTCCACCTTCTGACATTGCCCAAAGTACGGTTTCATGTCTTGATTTTCTTGTGTCCTACTTTCTGATATAGACAATATATATAAACATCTATTATTGAGAATAGCGTTTACAAGTAACACTCTTTAGAACAATCATTATCATATTGCTACATGTTTTATTTTTAAAAAAATTGATGCTGTTAAAGAAATGGTATGTTTTTCATTTGCAGACTCACTTTTTCAATGGTAATGGTGGCTGTTGTGGTTCATTTGGTACAGCTTCTACTCCTGGTGGTACTTCCTTCAGTACATCCTTTTCTACTTCTGCTACAAGTAAT